>JAKTVH010000077.1:0-46390 GCA_030557105.1 Candida frijolesensis | reverse complement strand
ACTGAGGAAGAAACGACTACCACTGAGGAAGAGACGACTACCACTGAGGAAGAAACCACTACCACTGAGGAAGAAACGACTACCACTGAAGAAGAAACTACCGAGGAAGAAACTAGTGAATTCACCACTACTACCACATTCACAACCACCACTGAATTCACAACCACCTGCGAATTCACGACTACTACCGAATTCACTACCACCACCGAATACACTACCACCACGGTATACACTACCACGTATGTAACCACTAACGACGATGGATCAGAAGAAACTAAGACTGATGTTATTACTGAAACTCAAGTTATCACTGAAACCGGAGTTGTTACCGAAACTGATGTTGTCACTGAAACTGACGTGATCACTGAAGTAGAAGTTGTTACCGAAACAGATGTTATTACCAGTACAATCGATGGCGGTGCTGGTGAAGTTTCTGAGACTGGTGATGTTGACGATTCCACCGAAACTGAAACTGGCGATGGTGGTGATGCTACAGAAACCGACGATGGTGGTGAATCCACAGAAACTGGCGATGGTAACGATGGTGGTGAATCCACAGAAACTGGAGATGGTAACGATGGTGGTGAATCCACTGAAACTGGAGATGGTAACGATGGTGGTGAATCCACTGAAACTGGAGATGGTAACGATGGTGGTGATGCTACAGAAACCGGCGATGGTGGTGAATCCACTGAAACTGGCGACGGTAACGATGGTGGTGATGCTACAGAAACCGGCGATGGTGGTGAATCCACAGAAACTGGCGATGGTAACGATGGTGGTGAATCCACTGAAACTGGAGATGGTAACGATGGTGGTGAATCCACTGAAACCGGTAATGGCGATGACGGTGATGGATCTACCGAGACTGGTAATGGCGATGACGGTGATGGATCTACCGAGACTGGTAATGGCGATGACGGTGATGGATCTACCGAGACTGGTGACGGTGGTGATGGCGACGGATCTACTAAAACAGGTGATGGTGGTGATGGATCTAATGAAACTGATGGTGCTGGTGAAGAAACCAATCCTCAAACAGTTGCTGGTGAAGCCACTACCGAATACACTACCACTTATACTATCACCTGGACCATAACCTTACCTGACGGTTCTGAAGAAACTAAGACTGGTGTTGTTGAAGAAGGAGATAATGGGGCTGCTTGGACAGGTACAGATGATGGTGCTGGTGCAGCTGGTGAAACCGATTCTTCATCCAACGGTGGTGATAATGGTTGGAACGGCGGTGACAATGGTTCCAATGGTGGTGCTGGTGGTTCCGGAGACTCATCTAGTCCAGCAGATATTCCAATTTATATCGGTTCAGGTAACATCAATTCTGCCAGTGGCTCAATTATATTAGGTATGATCTTATCTACCTTGATCATGTTAGCTTGAGTGTGAGGAGCTACCATGCTACAAATTTCGTTTCTACAAATCGTTTTTCTTGTTTTCTTATTCTTTTTACATTGGATACTATTGACAAAGTTCTTTATTACGTTCTATATCCTTGGTTTATTATGATTTTCTTGGGAATAATTATTTATCAAATTATACTTGCATTTTCGGTATTATTATTTACTTGCACATATTGTGTTTTCTTTTGTTTAGGTTCCATGTGGATTTTTAATAGGCTATATTTTTGTTTCGATATTTCGTAGTATTTAAATATAGATATTTGGTTACTATTAAGACACACCGTGTTCCAAAAATAGGCAAAACGATGCAAACTAATACGCTCGGCACAGATGCTGTCGATGCACCAGGAATGGAAGAAAACAAAAACACAACTCGTCGTTCTGTGTTGGTTCGAGCTGAAGTTTGTGTTGGCATGAAAATACGTTGACACACGTTGTGGTGGGGCACAGCAAAATTTAAATGTTTATTCCGAATTAATTAATCTACTTGCTTTCGCTGATACTCTTACTAAGGATATGGAGACCTTCTTTGATGGTTTCGTCTGGGATATTCAATGCAGGCACAAGTCTGATTGTGTTCATACCAGCAGTGATAACCAATAACCCGCTTTCTCTACATTTTTGCACAATTTTGCCGATATCGAATTCGGGCTTGAATTGTAAACCAAACAACAATCCTTTACCCTTCACCTTCAATATATCATCTGGATGTTGTTGTGCAATTTCATTCAATCCTTTGATAAAGATTTTGGATTTTGTCTGTACCGAGCTCAAGAAATCATTGTCGGAAAGTTTATCAACAACATAAGAACCAATAGCAGAAGCTAAAGGATTGCCCCCGTAGGTTGTACCATGATCACCCACTTGTAAGGCGCTTTCCACCTTTTCGGTTATCATTGTTGCACCAATTGGGAAACCGTTACCCAAAGCTTTGGCACTAGTCAAAATATCAGGATGGGCTTCTTTCGGCAACCACGAGTGAGCCCACAATTTACCAGTTCTTCCCAAGCCACATTGAATCTCATCGAATATCAATAAAACGTCATTGTCATTACATAATTTTCTTAATTCAATTAAAAACTTTTCGTCAATTGGGTTGACACCACCTTCACCTTGAATTGGTTCTATGATCACTGCACAAGTTTTGTCCTTATCGATTACTTCTTTGACACTTTGAATATCATTTGCCTTGGCAACTTTAACGCCAGGAATTAATGGAGCGAATGGCTCTTGATATTTAGGATTTGGAGTCACTGACAATGCACCCATGGTTCTACCGTGGAATGAATTTTCAAAAGTAATAAATTCTGTCTTGGCAGGGTTGATAGTCTTACCATATTTTCTGGCAAACTTCAAGGCTGCCTCATTGGCTTCTGTTCCTGAGTTACACAAGAACACCCTGGAAGCATCTACCATACCCCCATGTTCCTTAGTCTTTGTAACTAATTTTTCTGCCAACTCACCTGCTGGTTGATTATAGTATAAATTTGAGCAATGCAATAACTTTGATGCTTGATCATTAATGATTTTAGTTACTTCATCATTTGCATGTCCCAAACAAGTGACAGCAATACCAGATGTAAAATCGACGTATTGACGATTTTCTAAGTCATAAAGATATGACCCTTTACCATGTGTTAAAACCAAGTTTGGTCTGGAATATGTGGTAACAGAATATGGCTTGGAGGTTGAGTCAATAAAATGACCAGTGGCAGAGTTTTTATCTGCATCTGGGATCGAAGTGGAATAAAGTTTGCAAGATCTGAAAGACAACGAAGATCTTGGAGCGAGGATTTGCTTTTTGAACAAGCATTTAGTAGCAGAGTTTAACATCTTTCTGTGATAGAAATAGTGATTCGTAATAAAAAGAAAGTACCATTGAGGAAATTGAAAAAAAATTTTTTTTTTTTTCGTTTTAACTTTTTATGTTTGTTGAAATCTCGTTCATCGCGGTAAAAAAGATTACTCATAAAAAAATTACCTAATTTGGTCACATGCGGCGTCATATATTTTGGCTGGAGTTCTCAAAATCTATCTATATCAATTGTAGTTTCCGCAGCAACTTGATTTTCCAACCCGTCCAACAATTCTAACTCTCTACGGATAATCCTGTTTACTTCGAATCTCATACGGACTTCTTCATCGGAATTGGCACCTTTCATATCAATCTTCATACCAACCACAAAAAGCTTATAGTTAAACTTTGTAATAAAAAACTTCTCTATTTTGTAGCTATGCTTGAAAAATTCCTTCAGCAAAATTTGGTCTGTGATGTTGGCCCTGATGACATTATAATCGTAATCGGAATATGGAAATGAGCACAACAAAATACCACCCAACAACTTAACCAATTTCCAACCGTTGTAACAGAGAAGCGTAGCAACGATGATAGTGGCAAATTCGTTAATATCGACAGCCAACTCCGACGTCAAGCTTTGTGGGATCAAAGGTGAAGAAATAAGGAATAGCGTGTAGGTCAAGGTGATCAAATGAGTGGGGTTCTTTTTCCACACGTCAATAACTTGCATCCACTTTTGCTTGTGAGGCGTTGACCTGCTGTTCACATTTTTAGAACCGCTGGTCGTAACATACAAACCATTCGGCATTGCGTCATTCTCGGGAATGTTCATCATTTCGTTGATTTTATCATACGTTAAAATGTAGTTCGAGGAAATCAACGATACGATCATTGTAACAGCAAGTATCCCCATATATGCTGTCCAATCTGCGTCTGTGCTTCCTGGTTCCGCATGGACATGGTGAGGCAGATGTTCATGGTCAGAATGATTTTCTGGGGCCGTCCATAAAACAACAAATTCCTCAACGAAATGGCTAAACAAATCAAACCCAACCATAACCAACGAAGTACTCAACGCAAATGCCACCAACACTTCAATTCTTCCCAACCCAAAAGGATACGCAATGGATGACTTATTCCAGACTTCGAAATTCGACATGACATCCACAAACACAATGAGCAAAGAACCCAATGAATCATAAAATACCAAATGTGCCAACGTGGACAATGCAGGCAATTTAAATCTCAAACCCATTGTGAATAGAACAAACGACAATGCCAAATGACATACCGACCAAACAAATCTCAATTTCTGATTTCTGGTTACCGACAATATTGTTTCCCGGTAATTCGGAATGGGATACAGGTCGGGTATTGCTGACAACTGAACATCCGCTAGACTTATTGGTGGCGGTTCCTGGAATAGATTCATCGACACCGAGGAATGTTTATACTTGTGTCCCTTTCTATGCGCCGGTTTAACTTGTAGAGTTTGGTTTGACCCATTGTTATGTTGAAACATTACATCTTGCGAGTTGAAATTAAAAGGATTGGCAGGTTTGGAAGGTGAAGAGCCTCTCCTAACTGGCGAATTTGACCTATAATGCTTGTTAATTCTTTGTGGCGATCCTTGACGTGTTGGAGAAGAAGACCGGAAACTTCCGTTCGTTGGTGGTGGCGGTGGTGTGAAAGTTGTGGCCGTTGGAGTTCTAATTCCAAATGTAAGTGAGTTTCTCGATCTTGGGGTATTATTGAAAACTGGTAGTAACGGTTGTCCATCTTCAGAAATCGAATTACTGGAATCCATTAAAAATGCAGATAATGGTCGTGGACGGGTATTTGAATTCGTTCTATACATGGTTCCCGGTGAGTTATCGATGCCAGTATTTGTAGTGGAAGTGGACGAATTGGAATATCTTCTTGGTGAATAATTGGCATTGAAATTGGTGTAATTTCCGTTACCGTACGAATCCATAGCTGGTCCTGATACATCACCTAACGAGTCCGTTGAAAAATTGGCACTAGCCAAAAAGCCAATGCTGTTTACAGGATCGCGGTTGTGTGAACCTTGTTGAACTGGAGTAGCTGGAATTTCATCTTCTGGTTCCTCAATTGCTGGAATGTTATTGACGGTAATAATAGGAGAACCGTCAAACGCACGACTGTAGTTTGAAGGATCATAATCATTATATTCCGCTCCCAGTTTCTCGTCGTCAGTCATATTTTAGGTTGTTGTATTTGTGAGATGAATGAAGACCCTGTGTAGTAAGGCAGGAAGTACACGTTTGGTGCCAACAATACGAGAGAGAGAGAGAGAGAGAGAGAGAGAGAGAGAGACAGAAAAAGTGAAACACCAAGAAAAAAAAAAAAAAAACTAGTTGAATTGTTGATACCAAAATATCGTGTCGTTACCAAACTTTTGTCGCTATCAATAAATAACTATGTATTCTGTGGTTATGTCCCTATAGAATTCTATATTTAAGTTTTACTCTAAGGCTGATTTTCCCTGGTTGTGTAACTGTCAAAAATCTGTAAGTTTATACAACCATCGTTCAATGAATTGGGTCCAATGTCTTCGAGGAGTTCAAAGCTTTTGAATTTGAAATCTTTAAGTTGTTGGTTCTTAGACTTCGCATTATTCTCGTCAAACGAAGATAAATCAGAATTCTCATGTCTGTTTGATTTGAGAACCAACCCTCTGTTGTTGAATATGCTGATATCCCCACCGCGTTCCAATTCATTGCTGTCCAACATTATCGAACACTTCACTAAGCTATCGTTTAAAAATGCGGAAAATGGATTGGTCGTATTCGGTTCTGGCAAATCAAATAAACTCTGTATCAGTGACACAATATTGACACTTTCCATTTTGGTGTCTTTTGATTCTGGTGACATTGCTTCGCTCGGTAGATCGTTGCTTGGGATTTTCAACTTTTGGTTTTCGTGGTTATGAAGTTGTCCTGGAGAAGTGTTTTCTGACAACTCTGTATCTCGTGACGAATGTATTTCCTGAGTAACTCCAGATTTCATCAAAAGTAATAAATCGTATAGCAAAATCTTTAACTTATCATCGTTGTTACTTAAGTAAGGGGAATTCAACAAATCTATTAGCTTGGATACAAATGAAATGACCAATGGATCTGTAGCCCAACTTGATATAATTTCACAGAGCGACAGCTTATGGATTATTAGGATTCTCAAGAATACCGAGATTGCACAACTAATGTTTGCAGTCGGCTCTATTATGTCTTCCGAGTTCACAACTTGAACCAACTTATTTAGAAACCCTGTCAATGTTTTCAAAAAGCTTTTATCACTTTGGACTGCATTTGTTGATGAAGATGACGAAGCAGAAAATTTTTTAAAGAAATCATTGAGCGGCGGTAACAAATTCACTTGTGACTCTGGACTCACATATAATTCTATTCCATCTTCAAACGTTGTTTCGGACAAGAACTTTCTCTCCAATATTCCCAAAATGCAAACCTTGTGTTCCCACACCATTAAGCTGAACAACTCTCCGAAGAATGAATTGTATGCGGAAAACCTTAGATTCATGGCTGACAATAACACATCAATAAAATGTTCCAATTGTTCTTTCACCATTGCAAAATCTAAAGTGCGCAATGATTTTGATACAACACCCAACAAAACCTGGCAAACGAATAAATTGTATTCATCAATCTCTCCAGCGAAATTTTCGAAATCACTTAATGTTCTAATGAAATTCTCTTCAGAACGACCGAGCTGAATATTCAATAACTCAAGACAGTCCTCTTTTGGTAATTTGGCATATAGATCATTTAATATCAATTTTGTGTTTGTAGCAATAGCGAGATTTAAGAATCGTAATACGGGAACTCTATACTTCACAAAAAAATCATTTGAGTATGCGGCACCACCTTTCAACAATCCTCGCAGTATTATCATTGTATAAGATTTCAGTGATTTTACTCCAAAAATATAACGGTTAAATTCAAGTAAAACCTGCTGAGTGCAGTTTAGTTCTTTGCTCTCTTGATCCTCCGTTCCAAGAACGATTTCGTCAATCATTGACTCTTGTCCGATTTCTAAGCAAACGGGAAGTAATACCCTGACTATTTCGTTCATTCGGAACATATCATAAACATTCAATTTTTTCAAAAATGTAGTCATCCTTTGAACACCAGCAGAATTCTTCACCTGCTCAACTATGAACTCTTTAATTTTGCCGCTGAATGAATGATCCACTATGATTGTGTTCCGCAAAAGCTTAACCAACGCGCTCTCTTGATCATCAGATAAGCCTTCAAAATTGTCATACCAATATTGCAACTCCGAACCAGTAATGTCAGATTCAAAAAGCTCACGAATTTCTTTCAATTCTTCCTCAGTAAGGGCTCGAGACAGCGAGCTACGCAAGTACGCAATATCGTTTCTGAAATCTGTTGAAGTATACCTTCTACTATCAGAGCGGGTATCAATATGGTGTCGTGTTGATGACACATCCACTGTGTTGATACGCACGGGTGACTCAAAAGTATCTTTTCGACCTAAAGTATTTGGATCTTTGCTTAACGACAGCTCACCATTGTAGGCGTCTTTATTTTGATTACCGTCGCTACTGTCTGGCGATTTTTCAATAACTGCATCCATGAAACTCCAAAGATTATCAAATTTAAAGTAGTCATACTCTCTGGCACTCAAATCTTTATATGCCTGCACTATCAATTTAAAAATATCATACGCAGTGGTCGGACTCTCATAGGTACCAGGAATGAACTTGATCAATTTAAAGTGACGTAAGGTTAACTTCGAGATTAAAAACAATGTGTCAAGATAAAATATCATCATGCCACCGTCATTCTTCAAAATAGCTGGCACGATAACCTTGAAGAAAACCGTCAAGCCAGCCGTTTGAGTATAGAAACGGTAAAGCTTCGTCACAACCGTAGGTGTAAAATGAATCAAACGTGTTGCTGAACTTCCTTTCGATTTAATCTCACTTGTGAGCCAATTAATCAACAAGAATTGCAAACCCACGTTCAATGAACGAATGTGATTTGAGCATTCTAGGTCGTCATGCAGATTCAACGAGTTGCTGAAAATTGGATCAATTATACATTTCTGCAACATGGACTGACCGTTTGTAAATTTTCCCTTAAAATCGAATCCAGAAAATGTCCATTTCTTCAAGATACTATCACATTGTCGATTGTTCAAAATGGGTAGATTTTCTAAAATATCTAAATGAGTCTTGGCAACTAATGGAAGATTGTTCAAATCTTGATGAGTACCAGGCTCCAAATAAAACACCCCAGATGCAATCAACTTTCTTAAGTAAGAAGCAATAGTAATAAGCTTCAACTGATATAACTCATTGATCAACACATACAAGTTCGATCTCACAAAACCCAGTCGCTTGTCTTCAGCAATTTGGTAAATAATTTCTAAGATTTCATTGTCAAACTCTGTTTTCAACGACTTACCCAAACCAACCAGAACGTTGTTTCTTAAAAAATTGCAAATGAACAAAATATCGGCTATTGAGTCTCTATAGTTTCTTGAAGGAGAAACACACCAGCATAAGACAACCTTCAAATGGAGTTTCCAGTTTTTATTTCCTTTGCGACCGGGTCTTAGTAAATTCGCAAACTCCTCATTGAACTTCAACGTGTCCAACTTTTCAATCATGTTTAAAATGTCATCAGCACTTCTGTTTACAGGAGTGTATTCGTTCTCGACATTCACTGCCAGCTCTGGAGAAACTCCACCACTGAAAGGTCTAGTCCTGGCAACTGCCGCTGCACTGTCAACGTTGACATCTGTTTCATTTTTCATATTCAAGATCAAACTCTCGTTCCTGTATTTGATGAGTTCTAGTTGCTTTATGATTTCCTCGTGTTCCTTCTCTGAGCCACCTTTTTCGAAAGAACTCAACATGATTTTAACTAAAGAGCTCTCTATAAGAACCCAATAATTAGGGATGATAAAGATGTTGCAATTAAGTTCAAACAAATATTTCACAGTATTGGCAATCAACTTGAGAATTTTGAATTTAAGACCGTCCGATAAAGCAAATTTCTCATATGATGGAGAGGCAGACGATGAGGTTGCCCATTTATCAATGACAAAATAATTCAATAACAAAAGTTCACTCAATTCTTTAGATAAATAGTCAACTTTAATCACGTCATTCCAAAATATTTTAATCAACGTCAACGCAGCTAAACGTTGGCCATAGTTCATATCAACCTCACTTAACCAGGAACCCTGTTTCTCTTTTGATTCGTACACGTCGTCGTCATCTTCGTCACTGTCCTTCTCGTTGTTGGCACCAATATTGTTGTTCGGTAGCGATTGGCTATTACCATCAATACTCGTGGACAACAATTCATCCATGTTCCTCGCGTTTAAGTGGAGGTCATCCTTCAAGAATCTCAAAACCAGCGATAAAAAGAAGGGTTTATCAAGCAACGATTCTACGTACAAGGACTTGACATACGTCATCAAAAAATTAAACTTCCTTAGATAATGTGCCTTCTTTTCAGTCGAATTGATTGAGGTCATTTCTCTTGAAAATTTTAAAACATAATCTGCAACTTGTTGAGTCCACTCTTGCAACCAGTGGATTTCAAACTTTTCAAGCGTATTGAAATCGCTCATCTGTGGCACCGTCCCACTCACCGACATCCTGTTCTGTTGCTTTCTCCTCAAGGAAATCAATTCCCCATACAACACACATTTCGTTAGCCATATTGATCTATTGATCGGAACACCCCTACTGCATATTGCGTCGATCAATACCTTATTTCTGAGCCCGTGAGGAATCTTCTCACCAATTTTTTGCAAGGGGACGTTCATATTGCTTAATTCCTTTAACCATAGTTCTTTCTTATTGCTTGTTAATGTCACCCTGTTCGGAATCTTGAAATGGTTTGAATCACCCCTAATCCTGTTGATGATTTCATTTCTGGTTTTGTATGCATTGGTCAAATACGTTGATAATTCCTTGATCACACTATTACAGTTATCATTGGATAGAAACACGGTAGCCAGAATTAAATTTCTTGCAGAATAATACTCGTTAGCCACTTGAGGGGTTTCGAAATAGCCCTTATTAAGAAACGACGCGTTATTCAACTTTTGGTGCTCCTTTTCCTGTTGTTCAGCGGACAACTGAGTATGATCTTTCCAAGGCACAAAATCTGGATATTCTGGCTCTGTTTGTTCAAGTGACTGTTGGTTTTTACTATCTGCAGCTGTACTGGTGGTGGAATTGGTCCGGATTTGATCAGACAACGGGTAAATTGGTAAATCAGGCTTCACCAACTGATACTTCATCGAAAGGATCTCATCTTTAGTGGTGGTATTTGAGTAGGACGTTCGACTATGTGACGATAGTAAGCTGTTTCTATTTCGTGCTTTGTTGGACATTCTATGTATGGTAGGATTGGTTGTCCTTGGAACCGTGTAAAAAGAAAGAATGGATAGTGATATTATTTTTATTTTTTTTTTGGCCGGAATTGTAAGGTTCCCCCCAGACAATTTTTTCTTGCCTAATTCCAATTTTCTGTTTTCAAAAAATTTTACAATCCTTTACCCCTTACTTCCCCCATTTAATTTACTCCATAAATTCGGCAAAGATAACTCGATTACCTAAATTACCCAAAAAAATGCCTTACTACGCTGTCGCAAAGGGTTCCAAGACGGGAGTCTACAGTAACTGGAATGACTGCAAAGAACAAGTTAACGGTTATAGTGGTGCAAGCTACAAAAAATTTGATTCCGCATCTGAAGCACAAGCATTTGTTTCGAACGGTGGCAACTCATCATCACGTTCAAGTGGTGGCTACTCAAGTGGTGGTTATTCCGGCGGCTATTCAAGTGGTGGTTATTCATCTGGTGGCTACTCTGGTGGCTATTCAAGTGGTCGTTCCTCAAATTCACGTGCTACTTCAACTTCGAAGGTTTATGTCGATGGAGCTTCTAGAGGCAATGGTCAATCGCAAAATGCACCATCAGGTTATGGTGTCTACTATGGACCGAATGATCACAGAAATGCTGCTGTGCCATTAGATAAAGTTGACAAAGGAACTTCTTTCAGGCCAACCAATCAAAGGGCTGAATTACACGGGATGAACCATGCTTTGCAAGACATTCATAATGATTTAAAACTGGGAAGAGCCACTGGTAAGACTGATATCCACAGTGATTCACGTTACGCTATCAATAGCTCTAATGAGTGGTCAGATAAGTGGGCACAAAACGGTTGGAAGAACTCTAAAGGAGAGACGATCGCCAACCATGACTTGATTAGAGAAAATGTTGCCTTAAAGAATAGTATCAATAACGAGTATCAGTCACGTAATTGGGGAAATCTTGAATTCGTCCATGAGAAAGGACATTCGGGAAATCCAGGTAACGAGGCTGCAGATCGTTTGGCTAACAGAGGGGCTGATCAATATGGTAGATACAATTAGAGTTATAGTGGTGGTAAGGCAAAATGTGAATTGATTCATTTTCCGTGAACAAGGACATAAAGGACTGACAATTGGCACAATTCACCTGTTCTGACTATGGCCACGTCGTATGAGACTTTTTAGAAAACTTTATAAAACCGTTACATTCGTTCTAAGTTGTTTTTGCAGGTTTTATATAAGTATAAGAAAATATAAATTAGATTGATATCTAATAATAGCGTGGAAGGAATAGGTCATGTATTTGACATGAATACGTTTACAGTGTATTGAAAGATGATATAGCTGTCAATCGAAACGCAAATGCTTTTGTGACGTTTCGGTATTGCTATTTCGCTCGAACTTTTCTCATCTCTTCTAAATAACCTGAAGTGATATTTCCTATTGTATGATCTTTTCTGTAAACTTGACAAATCTGTCGAAGTATGCTTCTGGCGATGTTAGTGACATTGAATCACTGGTCTTTACCAACATTGATCGGACAGAAAACAATAATCTCTTATTCCAAGAATAATCCGTTAAACAATCAATAATTCCCAAATAGTATTGTTCCCCATCACCATTGTTAAAACTGCAGTTCTTAACTTCACTTACCTTTGACATCTCTCCTGTTCTAGCAATACCTAACGCAAGTGAATAATCAATTATGTTGTTATCTCTTAAAAATCTAACATCTTGTCGTATTTGAAGCAACAATTGCTTTCTAATTCCGGGAACGTTAATAAATCCTCGGTGTTTAATGAAATCAATATCTTTGAACACCATTTGCTCCTCTGATGAATCCAATGAGTAACAACTAAGTTCACGTCCCCAAGTGCAACCCTTAAGGTCGTATTTTGTTAATACATTACCTCGATGGAAAAGATAATTTGTGACAATAAAGTTGTATTGTCTGAACCCACCAGTAGAATAATTCAGCGGAAGCATAATAGAATATGCACCGTGATATTGTGGTAGCAAAGAACCTTTCCTATTATGAACATAATTCAGATAATCCTTCAAAATCGTGATTAATTTTTTCAATTCTTCGTTTCGTATTGTTTTTATTAAAAAGGAATTTTTTTGATAAAACATAGAACCAGATTTTCCTGGAGTGTGAAATTCAATAAAGGGAGTCGAATCGTCTTCAATCAATTGGGTATAATAATCAGCTTTCGTGATCCCGTAGAAAGCTCTCAATTCGTCAAAAACAACGGGACAATACCATATAAATTTGAATGGAATTTTGGATCTATCTAGGGATTCATTGAAATTGTAAGTACGTTTCTCTTGATAGTCAGCATTGGTAGGTGGTTCGGCTGTAGGTGTGCTGGTAAGATGACAATGAGTAGAACTTATCGCTTCAAATAGGTAAAATAGGATCGTAGATTCATCCAAATAATTCTTCTCCATCTTTCAAACTGTTGATACAAGAATGACAAGTTTGTGTGCTTGTGAATCAAAAAAAGTAAAATTCGGGCTTTTCTATGTATTTGTTTATACTTGTTTTGCAGATGCAGGACAAAATCAGACAGAAATGCCTCATAATATCAAGCCCCAAGTCACACAAGTACATGGTAATATGTTGGACAAACTTTTGTTGAATTACATATGAATGTATTCGTTGGAACAATAGATGTACCAAATACATTGAAACATTTAATTTTAAGATTGTCTAATACTAATGAGCGAAACACCTACCACTGGAGTGAAGGTAACTCATCCTAGTGAATCGGATTTTGTATTTTTTCTTTTTCTTTTTCAAGTTTTTTTTTTTTTTTTTTGCAACCACAAACCCTGGATACCTTTATTACATGCATACACATCTTATACTGTAAATGATTCATTATTTGGTCTGTATTCAAACCGTTAGGAGCTGTAGGGGTTTAAACCGTGAGATGCGGCTGAAGATTCGGAGATCTTAAAGAATCTTCAATTAATTGCATACTATGCGCATCATTTTGATTGTTCCATTCAAACAATCAAAACGTTTCCAAACCCCTTGAAAGGAATTCGTTCCGAAATCAGGGGTGGACTTAAGCAAGAAGCTAATGAGGACGTACCCAAATATGTGAACTATTCTTAGAACTTACAAGCAGTTTAGAGCATCAAGCCAGTCTAGCGGTTTTGCGAGTTTTTCATCAGGTGCTTTTTAACTAAAGGGAGGCTCATTGTAAGCGCATATTTCGTATTTTGAACAAACCGTTGATTAACCTCACACAACATAAAAGAACCTTAACCGTATGTGATTTAAAAGAATAACAAAAAAAAAAATTTCCCCATCACATCGTTCTTCATTTCTAATAGGTAAAACGGAGAATAGAAAGAGAGTTGGTAATGAGTGACAAGGAGTCTTCATCAGTGAAACAGTATTTGACTAGTGACGAAAGTGATTTTGACAACGCTTTACCATTCATCAAAGAGAATATCAACAAGGATGAGACGGTTGTGTTGGAAGATTCACGTAAGGTCACGAGAAAATTGGACTTGATCATACTTCCTTTGTTGTGTGGTATTTATTTCTTTCAATTTTTGGACAAGTCGTTATTGAACTATGCTGCTGCAATGGGGATCAAGAAGAATTTAGTAGGGAACGATTATGCTAATTTGTCAACCATTTTTTACGCTTCTTATATCTTTGGGGAACCTATTGCATCTTATATGTTACAAAGATTCCCACTTGGTAAAACCTTAGGTGTTTATATTATTTGCTGGGGTGTTGTGGTTACGTGTCATTCTGCATGTTCAACTTATGCTGAATTAATGGTTGTTAGAAGTTTATTGGGGTTGTTCGAAGCCAGTTCTGCCGCAGGGATTATCACCATTACTAGTATTTTTTACACCAAGCCACAACAAGCCGCCAGAATGGGAATTTGGTCAGTTATGGCAGGTGGAGCAACGATGGTGGGTGCCTTGATTTCGTTTGGATTCCAACATGTTAAAACCACCAGATTCACTTCGTGGCAAATAATGTTCCTTGTGATAGGTTTAGTTACTGTTGCCTTTGGTATATTCGTATGTTTCTATTTGCCAGATAACATCCACACGGCATGGTTTTTAAACACCGAAGAGAAAATGTATCTTTTGAACCATGTTGTCAAGAAGAACCAAACTGGTACTAAAAGCACCAAATTCAAGTGGAAACAAATCAAGGAAATGTTGTTTGGGGATAAGTTCACGTGGTTGTTCTTTTTATTAACCATCACCTCCCAGATTGTTACTGGTGCAATTGGTACTTTCAGTGTCACCATTACTTTGACATTCGGTTTTGACAACTACCAATCAGCTCTTTTGCAATTGCCAACTGGGTTCTTGATTATTATTATTATTCTCATTGCTACCCAATTGGTTTCTCGATTTGGACACATTACAATGATTTCCATTTCAATGTTTGTGCCAACAATAATTGGTGCTATTGTTTTGATCATTTCTCCAAATAGAATCGGAAACATTATGGCACTTTACTTGTTATATTCCGGTTCTTCTGTTATCACGTTGATTTATGCTTGGGTTAGTGCAAATACAGCTGGTACTACAAAGAAAATATTCAGAAATGGTATGACAATGATTGCATTTTCCGTTGCATGTATCATTGGGCCACAATTGTTCCAAGCATACAGTGCTCCGAAATATCATCCTGCCAAGATTGTCATATTGATCACTCAAGCTCTTTGTATTCCAATTTGTATGTTGATTGGTTGGTTATTCAAACAGGAAAACATCAAGAGAGATCAAGAAAACGCTAGCATGCCTGAAAACTTTGAATTCTTAGATTTAACTGATGTTGAAAATAAAGAATTTAGATATATATATTAAGTATTTTAATTGTTAATTTAATTTTAAAACACAAAAGCTAGGAAGTTATCCAGTTTAGTTCTTCCTCATTAGGCGTCTCAAATGTGGCTAAAGGTTTGATGATCGAGCAGTTTGTGTCCATCTCAATGAACTCAAGATATGCTACCCTGCCACTCTCAATTCCTCAAGAGAGTCACTTGGGCCTTTGATTCAAACACTACACTAATGGTCAGATATGTTAAAAATCTTAATCGCAAGTTCTGGCCGTTCCACATTCTTTGATAGTTGCAGTAATATTTCGTCGGACAAAGGGGACAGCAGTATTCAATTTAGCTTTTTGTTTACACGTTTCTAGTGCGATGGCATCGGGAAACAAACCAAGCTACAACAAGCGCTGCATGTTTACTGGTATTACCCCTCCATGACTCATCGTATATTGTAGTTCTGTTTCAAACGATATTGAATATGAAATAATATTCCTCGGGTGGTGCTACCAACAAATTGCGACAGATCCCGGAAAATTTAGGAACATTGGATTTATCTCTCGTTGGTAAAACTTGCTTTCCCCTCTTTTTTTTTGTTTTTTTGCAATATTGTTGGTACATGTAAATGCAGATTGGTTATCTCAGACAAAACTTCTTTATTATTATTTGGTTTACCATATATAACCAAAGCTCCATATCAGCAAAGCTCCGCTGTCGAATATTTGTTGGGTCGATTATTCTTGACACACACACACACACACACACACACACACATACTCTCTCTCGCCCGTATGGATGTGGATTATTCTTTCCCATTTGTCCATGCTGCGGCTGTTCTTTCTCTGTTCTTTCCCCCCTCTTGTTCTAGACTCTCGAAGGTTTATTTTTAGAGTCCTCTTTTGTGCTGGGTAGCCAACACAAGCGATCTTTGTCTGGCGAAAAGGATGAATTTTGGCGAGCGATTTTTACTGTTGGGGATGGGCGAGGATGTCGCTACCAACTGTTCTTTTTTTTTTTTTCCTGTATCGCAAATTCGAACGGAGCAGGAAACAAAAATGACAGTATTTAAAACAGCGTGGATTTCCGGGTCATCCCTGGGTTCTCCTTCCAGCACTAACCAACCCCATTGATTTGAATATTTTATTTTTTTTTTTTTTTTCATTTCAGTCATACAACATATTATTTACTTTCCCCCACAACTAACAAGCATTGATCATGATCAGAACTGTTCGTTACCAGTCCATTAGAAAATTCAAACCTCAAAGCTTGACTGCATTTACGAGATACAATTCTCAGAAAGCTAATTTCCACAGACCGGATATCGCAGGCTCTGATGAGCCAGCAGAAGCCGCCGATGCTGCAGCTACGATATTAGCCGAATTGCGTGATAAACAAGTCAACCCAAACAAGGCCACTTGGATAGATGCTTTAAAAGAACGTGAAAAGTTGCGTGCTGAAGGGAAGAGAATTGATAGTTTCAGCTATGTGGATCCCAAAACAACTGTGGTTGGAGAGAAAACCCGTAGCGATTCCTTTTCATTCTTGTTGTTGCCTTTTAAAGATGACAAATGGTTGTGTGACGCTTATATAAATGCCTTTGGTAGATTGAGAGTTGCCCAATTGTTCCAAGATTTGGATGCCTTGGCTGGTAGAATCGCTTACAGACATTGTTCCCCAGCTGAACCAGTGAATGTTACTGCAAGTGTTGACAGAGTTTACATGGTTAAAAAAGTGGATGAAATCAGCAATTATAATTTTGTGTTAGCTGGTTCTGTCACTTGGACCGGTAGATCTTCCATGGAAATCACCGTTAAAGGTTATGCCTTTGATGATGCTGTTCCAGAAATCACCAATGAAGAAGATTTGCCTGCAGAAAATGTGTTTTTAACTGCCAATTTCACTTTCGTTGCTCGTAATCCACTTACTCATAAATCCTTTGCCATCAACAGATTATTGCCTGTGAGTGAAAAAGATTGGGTCGATTATAGAAGAGCCGAATCTCACAATGCTAAAAAGAAATTAATGGCCAAGAATAAGAAAATCTTGGAACCTACTCCTGAAGAATCGAAATTAATCTACGATATGTGGAGATCTTCGAAATCGTTGGAAAATGTTGAAAGATCTGGTGATGGTGTTGCATTTATGAAAGATACCATCATGAAATCTACCATGTTTATGCAACCACAGTATAGAAACAGACACTCCTACATGATCTTTGGTGGGTATTTGTTAAGGCAAACTTTTGAATTGGCTTATTGTACTGCAGCTACTTTCTCACTGGCCGGTCCAAGATTTGTGAGTTTGGATTCTACTAATTTCAAAAACCCAGTTCCTGTTGGATCTGTATTGACTATGGACTCCTCGGTTTCCTACACCGAACACATCCATGATGGTATTGAAGAAGAAAATGGTGATTCTCCATTTAATTTCACTTTGCCACCTACAAATAAACTTTCCAGTAACCCAGATGGATTTATCTCTGAAGCTGGTACCTTGATACAAGTCAAAGTCGATACTTATATTCAGGAATTAGCCCAGAACGAAAAGAAACCTGCTGGTACTTTTATCTATTCTTTCTATGTTCCAAAAGAAAGTGTTTCTGTTGATGGCAAGGCTTCTTTCTGTTCAGTTATCCCACAAACTTATTCCGAAATGATGACTTACGTTGGTGGTAGAAGAAGAGCACAGGAAACTGCTAATTACGTAGAAACCTTACCTTCAAACAGCAAAGACTTTAATTAAAAAGAAAAAACTATAAGACAAAATTTAATCCTAGAATTACTTTAATATACATCAACTATTCTTTCTTTAGGATGAGGAATATAAAAATCTAAATTACAAAAAATACTAATAAAAATACTAATAATAAAACTAACAACAACAATAATAATAATAATAATAATAAAGCAAAAACCCCAATTTGAATAAATCAAAATCAACAGAAATAATGAAGAACTCAAAATGAACGATAAAAATAATTAGATAACGAACTAAAAAGTAAAAAAAAAAAAAAAAGGCAAATTGTGTTCTTTTTCTTTCTTAACCAAATCAAACATATAATAAAAAAATAAAATATTAAATCAATCAGTCATAATCAATCAATCACTATCATCATTTTGAATCGATGCTGATTCACCTTTGTAAACATAATCAGGTTTATAGGCCGATTCTCTTAAACTTCCCTTTCTTGTAAAGTCAACCAATTTTGCCGATTTACCAATATTTATACTATTTGGAGGAGGTGTAGGATGATTATGATGGTGCTGTTGTTTTCCATTACTTGATTTACTGCTATCAAAAAAGAACTTCTCCGATGTTAATGAACCCAATGAAATGGCAGACAAGTTTTGATGTTTCATAGTAGCTACATTATTGGTAACTGGAGTTGATTCATCTCCTCCTCCCATCAAGAAATTATCACTTGATGGAGAGCTATGAGAACTTGATTTTGAATCCAATGCATAACTTGGAGAAGGTAATCTGTCGTCAACTGGAGTAGGTTCTGGTTCATCGAATTCGCCATCTTCTGATGATGTATTATCGTTGAATTTGGAAAGCAAATGACTTATCGTTCCTGTGGTTTCTTCTTTACCTGTTTGTTTCAATTCTCGAGAATGTTCTTCTAGAACAATATCCAAATTTGAGGATGCCAATGGAGGCATGTATTTCTCCGATTGTGATGATCTATTACTATTGGTATTGTTGTTATTGTTGTTGTAGTTGTTGGGACTCTCCACAATATTGCCACTACTGTCTAATCTTTGGAAGTTGGAAGATGATTCACGACGCAATAATGCATTAAGTGAGTTATTGCTGACAAATTTGGAAGACGATTCTGAATTTCGTAATGAATAATCGTCAACTAATCTAATCAGGAATAAATGTTCGGTATTCACGGTGGACAATGAAGCATCACTTGCACGAGCTAATTTATTATCTGACTCAGCATTGGCACGCCATGATTTCACAATTGGAGCATTTTCGTCGGCATCATAGAAAGAACCATTACTGGATGTTTCAACTTGGGTCAAAGAAGAAGATGAACGTGATTTGTTGATATGATCGAGTTTCATAACGTTCACCTCGGATTTATCCTTGTCGAGATATTCCTGTGAATCAACTGGTGGAATACCGCCAATTGGAGTTGGAGCACCTATTTTCGGAGTAAATTTCTTTTCATGATCATCAGCAGAATTATCCTTCGAGTTCTTATTCTTTCTTCTCTTCAAGCAACAACATAATAAGATCACAGCAGTAAGAAGAATCACAAAAACAGGGATACCAACACCAAGTCCAATGGCTAAAGCTTTAGTGTTACTCGATTTATTATGATTCACAGCGGCACTGGAACTCGTGGCAGCAGTATCTTCAGTAGATGTGGCTGATGCCGAAGTAGCACTTGATGAAGCACTTGTAGATGACGAGGATGAAGATGACGAAGAAGATAAAGTAACATCGTCTCTGTCGACACCTTTAATCTGAAAACTTCTAGATTCACTATCAGATTTGGTTTCAGCATTAATTTTAACATCCATGTGGTCAAAATCATCTGGTGTGTTACCTGTCAAAGTCATGTTGGAATCATGGTAGGTTAACCAACCGGAATTAAAATCAACCGTGATTTGAGTATCGTTGATATCCGTGAAAAGGGAGTCCAAAATTTCATATTGGAAATATTCTCCTCTCGTAGCATTGACATCTTTAATTGAAGAAACAGTAAAGATTGAATCCATTGCATCAAACGCATATGACAACTCAACAACATTTCCAAAAATATCTCTAACGACAACTTTGCAAGAATCATTAGTGGTTGAATTGGGGAAATTACCAGTGAGTGTATAGTCATCTTTGTTAAATTGAATATAGTCTGGTAAACTTTCCACAGATACATCAGAAATATTTTGAGATGTAATTGCCAGACCATCTAGATAGATATCAGATAAAACAGGCACCACTTCATCAATCTTGGCACCAAAAGTACCATTGATGACTGTTGTTTGGTTGATCGAAGTACTTAATTGATGTCCACCCACGACTAACTTAAAATCGCCTTGAGCTCCTGCATAGCCATAGTAATCAGAAGCAATAAAACTGAAACTATATTCAATGGATGGTGCATTTTCTGACGTAACTTCAGGAACGGTACCTGAGAAAGTGAGATCGTCACCATCAAAATATAACCAATTGGGTAACGAGCTACGATCAGCCGATCTTCCATAATATGCAATAATGGGACGATCACTAGTTGGGTAGCTCTGGAAAAGATCTTTGGTAAATTGAAGTTTAATGGAATCACCTGGCTTCACAACCAATCCATCGTAACCATTAGTTTGGCCAGTGGATGACAATTCTGCAAATAAATTTGATTCTGAAGTTAAGTATAAACCCGTATCATTGGAAACTATCATGGTATAAGTATCAGTTAATTGAGAATTGTCAGAAGAATCTGTACCAGTTAGGGTGATTTGAAATTCACCAACATCCGATTCTTGTGGTTTGCCAGAAAAGGTTCTACTTGCAGAGTCAAATGATAACCAAGATGGTAGGTTATCTACTTGATAGGATATCTCACCATAACTATTTGATTTGAAAGTAGTGTTGGCCATAGTGAAAGTGTAGTCTTTGTCCACCCTTCCAACGTTTGGTAGTTGTTCGTCGAAGGGGAACCCCATGTATATGGAAGCATTTATCAATTGTAATAATGATATTAGTAGAATAATCGAGCTTAGCATTGTCGTTGATCTGTTGTGATGGTTAGTGAAGGGAGGGCGGGGAAGGGTTACGACAATGATGTAAATTAATGATAGTGGGGATGATGAGTATGACGGGGGGTGATGATGCAGATGCTGGTGGAGGTGATATTGATGATGATGTTGATGAAGTATAAGCACTGTTATTTGACGAGGCAGGAAGAAAAGAAAGTGGTTGATGATGTTGGGAATGTTAAAAGTGGAAAAAAAAAAAAAAAAAACTTGCGTGGATACACGAAGCAACAGGAAAATACAGAAAATAGGGTAAGACGAATATCACGTATATTAATTACATTTAACCCTTTTGGATAATACACAATACAAAGAAAACAATAATATATATAAAAAAAAGGGGGAAGATGGCACCACAACATCGACGCACATCGATACAGTTACACAATCACAACTTACACACTTACACGGCGACTCACAAATCACACCAAACTATAATTATTTTATTGCATTGTCACTGGTGGGCCTTGAATGTTGGTTTTAGCATTGGCAATTTTTTTTTTGTGCTAATTATTGTTTGGTGTTTGTGTCATTGTTTTGGTTTTAGCATTTTTGCACCTTCCTATTTTTTTTTTTTCGTGTAACATCTTTAGAATGACAATGTCGTGTGGGTGTCTTTCTAAGGGGAAATGTCGTACAGCATGCAAACCTCGACGACATTCGCGTGAGAAAGACAAAAACACTTTGTCGCGTTTTCCAAACACAAAACATTTTTACACCTAAAAAATTTTCTTTTCCTTTTCCCTCGTTGTTAATTTTTTTTGGCGGTATTGTTTTATACACATGTTTAGCTAACTCACGAAAGGGATTTTTAACACCGTGACGAGATTTGAAATTTAACAAAGACTTTCCTAATGCGGTCAATTTATCTTTAGTTCAGGTTAAATTAACTAGATGGTTATCAAATAGCCTATTGTAATCACTACTACCAATCTTACCAAGATGCTTAGATGATTAAAATGGTTGAATGGTTGTATGTTCAACTCGTTATATAATGAATTGCTTTTTAAGAGCCCATAAGTCATTGGACATCGAATCGATCCCATTGATGCTTTAGTCTCTGACGAATTGGATATTTCACAAATATCGTCAATTGTTATTCGTACTTCAGCCAATATTATGAGACGTACGATAGTGTCCTTGGCAAAATCTTAATTTCGTCTCGTCTAATTATTTTTTTTTGTTGTTGTGCATGTGAATATAAGTCACGTGAATTGTAGACTATTTTTTTAACAGTACAGTCTTTTTATTTTTTTTGTACGAGCCATCATTAATTTTAATACCAGTACGCTAGAACGTTTTGGCCGCATTTTCACGTGATTATCTACATGATTTAGAGGAATTTTCAGAAAATAAACGGTCAGCAGTTCCCCCTAGGTTGGTTTTTCCCCAGAAATCGCCCATTTCGGGCGTGCCGGGGTTCCCCCTCCTCCGGTTTTCACCCCCAAATCGCGCCAAATCGGCGCGCCGGGGTGGGCCCTCCCAGGGCCACCGGCTCCCCCACTTTGGGGGAACCCC
This sequence comes from Candida frijolesensis, assembly GCA_030557105.1. Classification (NCBI taxonomy): domain Eukaryota; kingdom Fungi; phylum Ascomycota; class Pichiomycetes; order Serinales; family Debaryomycetaceae; genus Candida; species Candida frijolesensis. Next base: position 23,677 of record JAKTVH010000077.1, on the reverse strand, counting down.
ACTCCCTGGCCAGGGAGTACGCAAGCCCCTCCTTCTGGGGGCTCGCGCGGTCCAGGGGGACTTTTCCCCCGGACTGGCCCCCCATTTAGGGGTATCCCGCCCCATGGCCTCGGGGGGCCCAGACTAGGCAGGTAGTCAGCCCGACCAGTCTTCCTATATACGTCCTATATATCCTATATCCGAACTATATACTATATACTACATATATACTATATACAAAACCAAGAAAGTGGTGACTAGTCACTTCCTTGTTGAAGAGCCACCGCTAACCCACAACCGCCTTTGAATTGTGGACCCTACTCAAGGTAGTTCAAGGTGGCGTCAAACCTTCTTTGGGCGGCTCTTCTGTGGATATCCCCTAAAGGCTCTGGTTTCCCATTTGAATTCACTAGTGTATCTTTGGATAACAATTTAGCCACCATGTTGAGAATGGATTTTATTGGAAACCAGCTAACCGCCACATTGGGAATGGATATTATGGGAAACCAGCTTGACCGCCGTAATAGAAATGGATTATAAGTTAGTATGGTATTCTGAAACAAACTCAATTGAAAAATATACTCACTTTATACATCTTGATATGATTTATTATCATTAATACCTATGATTGATGATGGATTGATGTTGTATTGATATAAACAACAAGAAAGAAGAAGAAAAAAGTGTTGTAAAAAAGTTTTTTTTTTTGGGGAAACTTGATCTCCTTTTATAGTTGTTTTTTTTGGTACCGGCGGGTAATTCTGATAACACAGATATAGTGTGGAATTTATATGTAGATTGAAAGCGGGGAAGACTTTATTTTGTTTGTGTTTTCGGGAATAAAGACTTAATTTGTGCAGTTTATATGTGTACTGAAAGAGGGGAATGCTTTTTTGTTTGTGTTTGTGTTTTTTTTTACAGCCATTTTTTTTGACAGCTATCTGGGCGGCTATTTCTTTAACTATGAAGTCGATTTGTTTAGTAAATGAACTTTAATGGACCCGTTTTAATAACCTGCTGTCTTTGGTTTGTGCAATGAAAAAGGCGATAGTTATATTTTTATAATAGAAAGACTATAAAACCTATATAGATTTCTACTACTTTGTATGTGTTTTAGTTGTGGGTAGTGTACCAAATACCAATTATAATCAAATATAGCCTTTTTATTTATTGTTTGTACCAACTCAATAGGTACGACAAAACTATCCGTACTAAGTACGGTATTAAAATGAACCATGTAGACACCATATATCATTCATTATTAGTGTGAAATTATTTATTCACGTATTATGAACATTTTTCTACAAGTACTATGAATAATTTTGTCACACGTGCATGAATAATGTTGACGCACTAGTTTGAATTAAATGTAAAACGATTGTATAGATCTGTTTTTGTCTTTTAAGATACTAAAAAATTACATATTCTGGAATTTACGTCAACATCGCAAATCTTCCATTATTACTTAATTTCTTTCCACTTTTCAAACATCTAGTCCCACAATTGTGCGGAAGTTACAGAGAAGACGCGTACTTATACTATCATGCATAGTGTTATGACGATACAGACTGCAAGTATATAATAAGTTACTATTGTAATGCTGTGGTTTTCTTGTCTCATATCTTCTAATTCTGTATTGAATATATGTTGCTTATATTACTTCAGTTTATTCACTTGGAATATACACTAGAAAAATCAACACTAGTCCTTTCTAAAAACAGCTCCCTTACCAGGTTCAATAGTGACATAGTTCATGTAATCTTTGAAGTTCTTAGGAGATGGAGTAGTTGTAGTATCGGAAACATCGTCTTTATTCTCAATAACCTTAGCAGAACGTCTAATTGGTGGGAAATACGTATCTTGAACATTGGATTGTAAAAGTAGGTTTCTTGGGCCAATAACTTTAATAAATTGCTGATTACCAGCTAAATAATTATAACTTGTTGACCTAGCACCAATGGTATACTTTCGAATGAATTTACCTGCATTTATAAACCAGTTGCTAACTTGGTTTGCTCTGTAAACGACCTGGCCCCATGCATTAGGTTGAAGTAATTTTGGTCTCTCAATAACGTCATTCTTTGCCTTGGCAGCAGTGCCGGTAGTGACAGGATTTTCTTTCACTGGGAATTGGTACTTTACAATACAGTTTTGTAAATCGTAAGGACCATTTACAGTTATAGCCAAGATATTATTCTTATTGATCAATACTTCCTCATCTTCATTTAAATTCAAATTATAGATACTTCCATTCCCAACCAATCCAACATTCCCACGTCCAGTAATCAACGTGTACCCCACTTTAAACCACGAAAACAACCCTGTTTTCGTCCTGCTTGGAATCTTCAACTTTCTTGACAATTTTTTAGAAATGTGAGTAGGTATTTTGTACAACGACAAATTCAATGAATTACCTGCATACACCTGAATAGCATCTTTATTCAATACTGCCCAATCGGTAGTCCCATCCAATACCAAATTTACAAACAGTTTTGGTGTGGATTTCCCAATGGTATTTCTCGACAATGAACTCACTAATATGGAAAATGGAGTAGTTGATATTAATTTCTGATATCCCGATACAAACCGCCCATATACGAATCTTTTCCAAAATAATGGGAATTCCAACGTTGAACGCACGGAATCAATCGATGAGATTTCTTGAATCCCATATATCGACAACAACGATCCTCGTCTTATATAAATCGGCACCGATGGTGGAGAATTGATCGATATTACAGATGGTGGAGAACCAAGTGAATTGAACTCAGGAGTTTCTAATGCTCTGTAACTTGCTAATTCTTTTGCTTCTTGAATATTCTCGGGGATGGTGGTGGTTTTGGTTAGTTCTGCCCCATCATTTGACGTGGATGGCGATACTGGTGTGGGTTGATTAATTGAAATGTTTCGGGTGAATGTCAATTGCAGTAGACGAACACATGGTCTTGCTATACTGGTTGTTAACATTGTTTCAAAAAATTCCCTGCCTTACGTATCGTTGCTGCTTTGTTTTTTTTTTTTTTTTACATTAAAGAGGTTTTTTTTCCAATTTCACCTTTTTTCTGGCTTTTTCTGATCACTCGCACTTTCGTCCCGTAAAATCTCTCCCTCAGGTTTTAATTGGCTGGTTTACCAAATAGTATAAAGTCCATATTTTACCAATTGTATAGAAGAAATGTATATATTGAATATATAAAAGACATGAAAATAAAAAAAAAAATTGATAACCGAACTGAAAATAAATAATAAACCTTGACGGTATAATTCCTGGCATTAGTTGTAGTCCTTAACAATGCCCTCTCCAAAAGGGAATCCCTATACCTTACTTCCCATTACACAAACTCTTGACCAGTCTGTTTTTGCAACCTTTTAGAATCTTTTCTTCTTTTTATTGGTAGTGCCTTTCTTAATGAAACTGAGAAATCTATCTCCGTATTCTTTAGCAGGCACCGCCAGAATGGTGCTTCTTTGATGACTCAAGCTTCGCCACATTGTTTCTAATCGTTTCTTGAGTGAATAATTAGTCAAGCAATCTATGATCCCAAGATAATAGATTTCACCTGTGGGTGTATTTTCCTCTGTGGTGGCTCGAATACCACCATCATGACCATAGAAAACGTATTTCGACCTTCCCGGGAAAACATCACTTGGTAAATCTTGTAATCTATCCAAATCTCTAGGATTAGTACTGATCAAAGCCATTTTATCAAACGATTTAGGTTCAAATACTGATAACTGTTTCTCCAAGTCATCGCTGTTACCTTTTTTAACGTCATGGATGCCTAACAATAAAGAGTAATCCATAACATTAACTTTCTTTAACAATTTAACATCTGCCTCTAGTTGTTTGAAGAAGATATTTCGTTTTTCAGGACCGAACTGTATTTTTCGTTTATCTTCCAACCAATTAAGATCTTTGAAGGTAAATTTGGATAACTCATTTTCATGTCCTGGCGGCACAGTCGTCTTTCTGCCCCAAGTGGAACCTTTCAAATCATACTTCAAATGAATGTCACGATGTGGTGGGAACAAATTATTCATCACAACGAAATGAACTTTTCTGCTTCCGCCACCAAACAATGGCATTTTCACTCTATGCAATCCGTAAAATTGGGAAATCAAGGTGTTTGGATTTTCCTTAACGTGCCCGTGGTAATCTTTAAGCATTCTAAGCAATTGTTTATGCTCTGAGTGGTGAATAGTTTTTATGATAAACCTAAAATCTCTACTGTAGTAAAAAAACGATCCTGACTTTCCCGGTGATCCCAATTCTGACAATATATACTTCCCAGTAATGGAAACCAAATAGTCGGCGGGGTCAATGCCAAAAATTTGTCTCAATTCTCGGAAAACTTCAGGACAGTAATCTTTGAATTTAAAGTCGTATTTTGAGCTGGGAGTTAGCTCACTTCCGTCAAAATTAAACGAAAGCTTTTTGGTTGCTTTGAAATCTTCCTCCGTTAACTTTCGCATAAGTCCTGAACATCTGGAAACGGCGACTCTTATACCTGTTAACATGTTATAGGCCATGACAAAATTTTCATGACCTTCACTGATTTTGTTCCCCACTAGCACTCGTTCTTCCTCGGTGAGCCTTTTCTTAAATTGCCTTTTCTGTATTATCGAGTCTCTCATTCGTTGGATTTCAAAACTTGTAGTGACAGGCAATGGATGTGGAGGTCCAGTTCCACTATATGTGCTCCTGTTCAAAGGTCTTTCTATCGTTAATGAATGTCGCGATAATGCAATTACCGATTCTGTCCTCGATGCTAATCTATGAACTCTGTTGATGCTTGATTGTCCACTGGATCTTGAGTTCGCGAGCATCGGTACCGGAGATGTGTGTCTTCTGATATTCTTTGGTGTTACTAGACTGGTTGCCAGGGTTCTGGAGTCTGGGATTGGTGCTGGGATCTGTGGTGGCGGTGACGTTGGTTTGGATTTGATGGTAGAGTCGTCTGTGGATTGGTTGATATTTGAAATGTTATGCAATGGATCGATGTGCGCAGAATTTCGTACATTTTCCCTCTTTGTTTGAAATTGAAAATTCTCGGATGCGTCCTGCTGTATTAAACTTGATTTCGAGTCGTTATGTTCGACCGAAGAAGGTGTTGTCTCATGGGTATAGTTTGAGTTTGTTTCCGATCTAGTGCCCTTAAAGGATGTCGGTGTTGACGGAGATTGGTGGTTGTTTGTCTCTTCGACGATATCTTCCTGTTGATGCAAATTTTCGGAGGTTAGCAATGGTAGTTTTAGAGTTGAATCGTCGTGTGATGTGTGGCTTGAAGGCGTACTTGAAACTGTGGTTGACAATGTGTCATGGATGCTCTGTTGATGAGACAATGACGACAACATTTGAGATGACGATGATGATATTGAGGACGACGATCTCGATGACGGTGCAGGTCTTGTCTGCTGTTGTGAGTGTTTCGGTGACTCCGAAATATGTGATCTTGTGGTATCAAAGTTCGACAGCAATTCTGCTATTGACGATACCTGTATCATAAAAAATACCTCTTGTTCCTTTCAACTAAAAAAAAAAAAAAAAAAAAAAAAAATTGACGAAGGCTTTCTTGAAACTGTGGATAATTTTAGATGGTCGAAATTTTGATATGGTGAATGAGCAAGCAGAATGTTCTACTCTACGTGCGATGAATGTATGGGGAAAGCGAATGGAAGCAGTGGAATTCTGTTGATGGTGAGGTACCGATGAAGGGATGAATAGGGACAGATAAGTAGTTGTTGATTGTCCAAGACGAAGCAAAAAAAAAAAATGAGAAGTGAGAAATGGTTTGTCTGTTTTTCGGTTTCTTTTTTTCTTTCTTTTTTTTTTTGTTTTCTCTACTCACGTTCTGGTTGTAAGATTTTTTGTTCTGTCTGCTACTATTTCAATCATGTAGCATAAAACACCATACAAATGACATCATCGTCTATGCATCTATCGATCTATCAAAGTATCTATCAAATGTAGCCGTTACTAGTGATCTTTCATGTGTATTGACTCAGTTAATTAATCAGAGTTCTACTTTTATGTTGTTCTATAGCAACAGCCTCTGGTGTGATACATTTTTAGTCATGTTTTACATGTGCCCTCGGAAATTCACTAGTTGCTAATTCCGACTCCCCCCAACACCACATTTTAACAACACGAGCTCACCTGATTCTCCCTGGTACTCGAGCAAACTGTCCATAAAGAATACATATCCATTGTCATTTAGTCTTTTGCCCTAGAGACTAATTTGACCGGAAATGGAAGAATTATGCATATTGTTCACAATAAGCTTCCACTCGTTTCAAGTGTAATTTTTTTTTTTCCTACTTTTAGCCACCATTATCATTGATTGAACTGTTCCATACTTCCGTACTTCCACAGCACACAAACCCAGGGTATACAGTGCTATAACCGCAAAGAAAATCAGTGCTTGCTCTTTCTTGGATAAAAGAAGTGGAGATGTTAGAAGTCTATGGATCGATTCTTGTGCAACTGTAACACTATCTTATTGGGGGGACACCCACTGGAGTTGAAGCCGGACTTGTGGTGCCATTCTAGAAGACTACTTTATCCTCACTTGCATGACCATTCCAAAACGAACGAGCGTTGATGTTGTAAACGCGAATTCCAACGTATTAAAACCTAAAGTAAGAATACAACTTGGATATACACTTTTCCAAACAGCAATTCCACATAAGCCAACGTTAGTCGTGTGGCTCCCAGAAACTCATTCGATCCGAACCGGTCGGTGGTGGTGTGCGTGAGTTTCCTGACCGCGAAATTTTTCAAATTTTTCTTTGTTCGGCACCATATCTTTATCTCATCTTTAGATATAACCTTTTTCCTTATTAACTAGAGGTTATAAATCGTGAGGTTCTTTTTTTTAAAAAAAAGATATATATTTTTGCCACCAGCATTCTTTGTCACTTACACATATTTATACCACAGTTTACTTCATATATACCCTATCACCCATTTGTTTGTACACGATGACAGTTTTACAAAGATGGTTTGGAAAGAAAAACAATCCTGCACAGGAAATAGAAGATTTGGGATTTGAAATATCTCAGTGTTCAGAAGTTTGTGAATCATGTTCTGCCAAGTTCCCCAAGAGTTTACAATTTGAAGAATCAGAACCTTTATGGAAATCTACCAAACCTTATGGAATGCATATCGTGGTATCTACAGGCAAGACCGATTGGAAACATGATGCCTGTGATGGACCAGGCACTATAAAACATACGATTGCTAAATGGGCAGAAAACAAGAAATCTCCCTTGGGTACCATAAAAGTGAACGTTTCGTCCATGGGGTCGGATGACTTCTTTGTGGATGATGATTATATCAAGGAGCAAAAAACTGATCTTTTGATATTGCCATACTTTTTAAACCTCAAAGGGATCACTATTGATCAAGTTGACTCCGTGTTGGATGAACTACACCAGTTGTTGATAGACGATGCACCAATAGAGAAAATAACCTCAGAGTTGCCACTTGTCTCTCCTGATCCGAATCAAAGTTACGTCTTTATGTGTTCACACACTACAAGAGATAAACGTTGTGGGGTAACTGCTCCTATTATGAAAAAGGAAATGGAGAACTACTTGAGAGAATTGGATTTATATAGAGATTTTGGTGATAAGACTCCTGGTGGCGTATCTGTTAACTTCATCAATCACATCGGGGGCCACAAGTTTGCTGCAAATGTAATAATTTATTTGAAATCCCTGGGTAAGAATATCTGGTTGGGCTTATGTAAGCCAAACAATGTTAGGCCGATTGTAGATCAATGTGTAGTTGGTGATGGCAAAGTGTGGCCGGATAAGGTGAGAATGGTTCAGAAGTTTAATCCTATAGAATGGTAGAAATGCCTATAGAATGTTAGAAGTATCGTGTATTTATTTTCGTGTAATTTAATAGTATGTTTTGTATGTATATCTATAACAACAGCCTGAGAATGTTTGCTCTCTTTGTCAACGAATCTATAGTGATTCCGTTGATCTTGTCTATATCGTTGATCAAAATATCCTCTATTCTGGCTAATTCGGCTGGAATATACTCTTTAGCCAGAACTAACTTCTTGTAGTAGTCCACGTTATCGCCGCTAAATCCGTTTAACTTTTCATACAATTCCTCCTCACTCAAGTTCTCTTTGAACAATTCGGTGATTTCCTTAACCACACCAGCATTTTGTAATAAATTACCTTCTACATCACGATTGAACCCGGTGTATTTGTTGATGTTTTCAAGTAAATTATTGAGCTTGAGACCTCCTTTGTAAACAAGTGGGTTTTGTAAATCTCCGTTTTTGAAGAATAAAATCGATGGCAAGTTTTGTATATCGTATTTTTCATCAATTGAATTATCATCATGTTTATCAATGGTGATATGACCAATCAACAAATTATCATCTCTTGCATATGCTTCGTTGGCCAAAGTTTCCAAAGCTGGATCCAAATCTTTACAATATTTACACCATGAGGCAACAAATGCAACAACAGCATACTCTTTCAGTGCCACAACTTGGTTAAAATTCTGTGGTGTCAATTCGACAAATTTATTATCATTGCCTTCAGGTACAATATTGATTTGTTCATTGTTGACTTGGTTCTCATCTCCGCCTTCCAACCTAATTCCACTTAATTGTTGAATAAAATTACTCAAACTAGTTAAATCTCTGATTCCATCAAATTCGACTTTACGTCCATCTTCATAAAAGAACAATAATGTAGGATATCCAATTTCCACATATTTCTTGGCCATCTTCTTTCCATCTTTATCACCATTGATTTTAACAAATTGGACATCTGGTTGATCAACAAACAACTCACTTAATTGGTCAATGGTTGGAGCCAATTTCTTACAATGACGGCACCAATCGGCATAAAAATCAACAAATGTGAATTTACCTGGAGTTTTGATGATTGATTGCAAGTTCTGATCATTGGCTTGTTGAATGTTCGATGCCGAATATGCAAAAATCGTACTCACAAAGATTAATAGTGGTAGAAGGTTCATGGTTGAAGTTGGTCTAAAAGGAAGGGGGGGAGGCGGCGGATTTATGAGTTATTAGTTATTAGTAATGAAATTTTCATATTATTTTTTTTTTCTCGTTTCTTTCTCCGTTAGGTATAGTCCGATTATTTTATCTTGAACTCAACCCTGGGGCTAATGAAATGAAATAGACATAAGGCAGTTCCTTACTCAAATTGGTAGTAAACGGTTTTTGTCGGAATATGTGGACTTGTGTGGATGGAAGTTTGAGAATAAGAAGGGTTAGAATTGACATGGGATCATTGATCATCGACTAACGCTGAGGGTTTGCAATTTGGGCTAATAATATGAGTGCGATTAAATGGAGGACTAGCACTTTAGCGAAATATACCCACATAATGTAGGATAAGCCATGAATATTGTCTAGAATTGGCCCATCGCCACATGGAAGCTGATGAATTTGCTTTAGACGCGTCAACGAAACGTGTGTCTAAAAGTGATGAGATAGTAAGCTCTTGACCACGAACCCACATACTCGTAACAAAAACATCATTCCCCCGCCTGTCGATCGTCTCCATATGGATGTGTAGAGGAATTTTAAAACTAATATTTGCTGGGCACAACGATTATCGCCTGTACCGCTGGCACCTGCCAAAAAGGAAAGAAAACCCCAATTCTGTGACATCGACAACCGCCCCGCAGTTCATTCGGAAATAACAATCTCTCTTTGGTTTTCTGTTGTTCGTTCTATTTCATAATTATCCTTTATATCAAGCGCATGTACATATACATCTACATCTACACACATACACACACCATGTGATAATTCTGTTGCTTATTTGGTGTGTGTTTACAACTAAGGAGACCAAGCAGATACAACTACGAGATGAATCCGGCTCGGCAATGCAGCACTCTACCCGAACCTGATCAACAGCTGTAGATCTGTTTTCACTTCTATCTAACTCGTCTCTAACTTACCACAACTCTAATCTCCTCCATCCGACGTGTGTTTCCACGATTGGAATTTTTTTTTTTATCCGTGATGTGCGTTGGGGATTTTCATCGGTTTTAAAAATAGATACTAAAGCAACTGCGATTATTTTGCTTCAAATTGGTTTTAGTAGTTTTATAAAGCAATGCAAAAAAAAATCATTTGTCTTGCAACGATCAAAGATTGCATCCTTCCAACCCTTTTTCTAGTTTTGGACAATAAATATACATAATAGGCTATTGTTTATAAGTTTTTATTTTTTTTTTTTCTTGTCAATTTACGAAGAAGAATTACCGAGGCGGGCTATTGTACAACAATGAGGTAAGAAACAGCTTCTTGATCCAACATGTATCTTCTAGATGCTATATTTAGTAGCCTAACCAACTGCTATTTAAATTCGGTGATTGCACTGACAGTTATTTCAACTGCCAAGGTTAGTGTAGACTGGGAAGAAGACAGGCTGTCGGAAAAACACATAACATTCTCCAAGGTGCAAAAAATAATAAATATTTGCATTTACGGGGCGTTCCTCCAACCGCCCACACATAATATAACGACTTTCTGAGGTGTAGTTCTTGACTAAAGGGTATCGTTTATTTTTTTTTTTTCATTTCTTCATCCATGTTGAAGAGTTTTGTGTAACATAGTGCTTGCATTTCTGTACATGGACAGCTTTGTGTAACTGGGGACATTTAATGAGGATCACAGAGAAATGTCGCTTATGTCGGGGAATCTTGTTACCGAGTTGGTAAGGAATGTAAGAATGGTTTGGGGGCCGTAAGGCGGCGAGAGTAGAAGGTGTTGCCAACGAACGTTCGAGTAAAAATTTACCACTCGTGAGTTCACACCTGGTAACAAGAAGAGGAAAGAGGACGACCGTACTACTGTAATACAAGCGTATTCATTCATCTTCCAACTATTACCTAAATTCTACCATGTCGGCACTGTTTAATACTGTATAGACGACTTTAGAGTAATAAAGTGCACGTTTGTTTTTGATACATTTATTCTAATCCGGCTTAACCCTGTTCAATTTCCTTTTCTAGAAATAGATGTGCCCACTAGTTATAACTAAAAGTGATGATTTTCCATGTTTTCTTTCCAATTCTTCATCTCATAAGCCACCCTGCAGAGTAAATCCGTCGTTACCAAAAAAAAAAAATATTTTCCATTTAAATTCCTCCACTCTTCGCGTGTAGCAGAAGGGAATGGATGATACTATAAATATTATTATCATGATTATTATTCTTGTTTCACAAAAGAAATCATTATTAATAGAAAAAAAAACCAAGAATTATCCTAGGGTCCCCATTGTTTCCAATAGAATAATACTTGAGTTTCAAGTTCAGTTTGGAGAAGGGTAATATTTGAACAAAGGTGTTTTATATTCTATCCCGAGGAATTACAAAAAAAAGATCTGTTGATTTTTGATCTTCAAGATTGGGAAACAGCCAATAACAGTTAAACTCATCAAACAGAAGAAAGCAAGGCGGAGTCCTCATCGATCTAACCATTGCAACATTCAATTCTCTCACTAATGGCGATGTATTGCCTCTGTCGTTTAAACTGGATGGAAAAAAAAAAAAAGGAAATATCATAAATACCACTGCTTCCAATAACAAGATGTTTCATGTGATTATGGGCTAAAAACCCATTAAACGCTCATCAATGATCGGCATCGTTAATTTATAGATTATGAAAAAAATGTTTCCTATTTTGTGGTTGGCTGCACTAATTTGGCTGCAATTTTGTGCCCCAAACACGCAAGTTTTCTTTTTCTTTTTCTCTTAACAGCTCCCAATCCGATACTCTTGCTCTTAGTCTTCCCCCCTACACATGAACAAACCAATGGTACTTGTAAATCTCCTTTGCCCAATTGGCAAAAATATAAATAGCCCTTGAGTTCCCTCCTCAAATTGCAAGATTACGTTTGATTTTTTTTTTTCGTTTTTTTAATCAGTTCAACAGATCAATCAATTACTCAATAATGTTATTGCAAAATCTTATTGTCCCATTGTTAGCTACCACTGCTACTGTGTCTGCTACTTTTGATTTAACCTCTTCCTTAACCAAATATGCTTCATTTGATTTCGGTTGTGGTGACATCTCCATCTCCAAGAGTGCTGAATTCTCCTTGATCAACAATTTCAACGCCGCTTTCCAAGGTGACATTACCATCGACACCGGTTGTAAATTCTTCCTTGCTTCTACTGCTGCTGAAGCTTTGAAAGTTTCCGTTGCTGGTTTGTTCAACAAAATCGTTAACAAAGGTATCTGGGTTATTGACTCCTTGGAAGCTATCAAATCTGCTACTTGTAACATTGTTGGTGCTTCTTTCGAAAACACTGGTGAATGTATCTTTGCTTTCAAGGCTGAAGTTCTTAAGATCATTTCCTTGAAATGGGTCAACTCTGGTTGTTTACATTTCTACCAAGACATTAAGACCTCATGTATTGCTGAAATTGGTGCTTGGTTAGGTTTCTTGACCAACAGTGGTACCATTTGTCTTACCAACTACAAATGTAAGAACTCCGCTTCCATCATCGGTTCCGGTTGTATTGCTATTGAAAAAGACTCCAGTTTCTACATTGCCAACTCCTTGCTTCAAATTGATACCAAACACACTTTCTACTTAGGTGCTGGTAACCCAACCATCCAAGCTGCTCCAAATGTTTTCCCACAAACTTTCAAAGTTGCTAACTTCGGTGGTGCCCACAAGATTGGTTTGGACTGTCCATTGGCCAGTGTTTCACTCTTGGGCCAAAAGGCTTTCTCCTACGACTCTAAAAAAGGTATCTTGACCTTAAGAGCCGCTGGTTTGGCTTCTCAAAACTTCGACATTGGTTTGGGTTATGATGCTTCCAAATTCTCCATTGTGTCTGATGACTCCATTGGTGCTGTTGTTGTCAAGAACGGTGCTGTTCAATACAATGGCCCATGTCCAAAACCAGGTAGACCAAGTGTTTGTCAAGCTTGTCCACCACCACCAGAAGTCCCAGGTACTACTCCATGTACTTCTACCACCACCGTTACTTCTACCAAGACTAACGGTCAAATCTGTACTGAATACGACGAAGTTGTTATCTCCACCGATGCTACTGGTTCTTGGTTCACTTCCACTTCTACTTCCCTCGACTGTGGTAAAACTTCTGAAGCTACTTCCATCCCACACACTCAAGTCACTGTCACTTCTACTTACACTGGTGTCACCACTGACACTATCACCGTCACCGGTGTTTCTACTGACACCGTCATTGTCGAAGTCCCATCCACTCCAAACCCACAAGTTACTACCACCACTACTTCCACCGGTCTTACTGAAGTCACTGCTACTACTGTTACTGGTGTTTCTACTGACACTGTTATTGTCATTGTCCCAGCTACCACCATCACTACTTCTACTGTCACCAACACTTGGACCGGTGACTACACCACCACTGTTACCACTTCTGATTTAGTTATTGTTGAAGTTCCAAGTTCCGATGCCAGCTCCGTTGCTACTACTACCGAAGCCGAAACTGAAACCGAAACTGACAACGGTGGTTACTCCACTTCTTACACCACTGTTACTGCTGAAGAAACCTCTTACATCACCATCACTTCCTGTTCTAACAACGGATGTCACCAAACCACTGCCCCAACTGGTGTCACCACCGTCACTATTACCGAAAGTGATGTTTCCACCGTCTTCACCACTTACTGTCCACTTACCCAAACTTATACTTTGGGTGTTTCCAAGAGTAAGACTGTTGATTTGGGTTGTCCAACTGGTTACTTCGGTTTCCACGGTTTCCCAGGTAAAGACATCCACTTTGATTTCTCCGAAACTAAGAGCTTTGGTTTCTACGTTGGCATCAACAAGTTCATCAAGAGAGATGAATCCAACTCCACTGCTGAAAGCACTTCTTCTGCTTCTGCTTCTTCCGCTAATGCTGGTGCTATCAACACTATCTACGGTGTTGAATTCTTGTCTGCCATTGCTCTTGTCTTGGCTATTGTTTTTTAAATTGACTAGCTAGCTAGGTGTTATTTACTCTATATATATTTTTTTTATACCAACTACACAGTATTTTTTTATACAAAAATTAGAAATTTGAATAAAACATAATTATTTTTATTTACAAAAAATAGAGGAAATGACTTTTACAGTCTTTACTTTTTTTTTTCATACGAGTGATCATTAACTTTAATACTAGTGCTCATTAATTGTTTGTACCAATTTTGGCTGTTGTTTGGTATGAAAATTGGGGGTCACGTGTTATGAATAATTTTGTCGCTTTAGTTTGAATGAAAAATAAAGAGACTGTACATTTTTCGTCGCGCTTCTAGATTTTAAACACACCTATAAAAGTATTTTCTGCTCATTTGGTGGTGTTGGATGCAAAATTACGAAACAACCGCAATTTCGATGCTGTTGGTGGTGTTTTCACGTGATTACCTACATGGTTTAGAGTAATTTCAGAAAACTAACGGTCAGCAGTTCCCCCTTGGTTGGTTTTCCACCCCGGAACACACCTTTTTCGGACGTGACGGGGTTCCCCGTCCCTTGGGATTTTCCCCGGAAGTCACCCTTTTTGGGCGTGCCGGGGTTCCCCTAAGGTCGGTTTTCCTCCCGGAAATCACGTTTTTTCAACGTGCCGGGGTTCCCCGTCCATTGGGGTTTTCCCGAAATCGCGCCAAATTCGGCGCGTCGGGGGGTGGGCTCATTTGGGGCAACCGTTCCCCCAAGTCTTTAGGGGTCTGGGGGACCCGGTCTGGTGAGAGATGCGACTGAGGGAACATTGTCCCGCAGTGAGGTCCGCAAGGGACCCACTTATGTACTACCTACATGCCTATATACCTATGTACCTATATATCTATTTAGTACCTACATAGTATTGTGGCAGTCAGATAATGATTACCTGCCCCCAATTGAACCCAAGCAACTGGTGACTTGTCATTTCTCTATTGCAATATCACCGTCAATTCATAACCGCCTTTAAGATGTGGATTGTATTCAAAGTAAATCAAGGCGACATTAAACCTTCTCTCTGTGGATCTTCTGTAAATACTCTTGAAGGGAATGGATTTTCATTATACTCCACATGTACCAGTGTCTAATATGAATGGATACAGGATAATTGGATATTGGACAACCACCATAAGGATAACCGCCATAAGGATAACAATCAAACCAGCCAACTATCAAATCAGGATACCAGCAAACCATCGAACCAGGATACCAGCTAACCATCAAACCAGGATATTAGGGAACCATCAAACCAGGATATTAGGAAACCAACAACCAACATAAGGATAACCAGCAAACAAATAACCGCCATAAGGATAACCGCCATCGACTAATTGTTAAAATTGTTAGTAAATAATTCAATAATGCAATGAAGAAGTTAAATAACATACCTTTTAGTGCTCTAGGGAGCCTATAATGATCTTATTTGGATATGATTAATATTGTATTGATATAAAAACACAAGAAAGAAGAAGAAAAAAGTGTTGTAAAAAAGTTTTTTTTTTTGGGGGAAACTTGATCTCCTTTTATAGTTGTTTTTTTTGGTACGGGCGGGTAATTCTGATAACACAGATATAGTGTGGATTTTATATGTCAATTGAAAGCGGGGAAGACTTTATTTTGTTTGTGTTTTCGGGAATAAAGACTTAATTTGTGCAGTTTATATGTGTACTGAAAGAGGGGAATGCTTTTTTTTGTTTGTGTGTTATTTTTTTACAGCCATTTTTTTTGACAGCAATCTGGGCGGCTATTTCCTTAAATATGAAATCGACTTGTTTAATAAATGAACTTTAATGAACTCATATTAATAACCTGCTCTCATTGGTTTGTGCAATGAAACAAACAATAGCTATGTTTTTATAATAGAAAGACTACAAACCCTATATAGATTTCTACTACTCTGTATATATATGTTAGTAATTGGTAGTGCACCGAATACCAATTATAATCAAATACAGCCTTTTTATTTATTGTTTGTACCAATTCAATAGGTATGACAAAACTATTCATACTAAGCAAGATATTCAAATTGAAGTAACAGATGAATCACATTGACACCATATATCACACACTATTAGTGTGAAACTATTTATTCACGTATTATGAATATTGAGTATGAACAGATACAAACGAATATGTCCACCTTAGTATGAACATTTTTCTACATGTACTATGAATAATTTTGTCGCACACGTATCAATAATGTTGACGCACTAGTTTGAATTAATTGTAAAATGAACTGTATAAAAATTGGTTCACACTTTACAACCAGATTATGCGCAAAAAAAAATAAAAATAAAGGGGCAAACGGGGAATTGAACCCCGGACCTCCTCGAAATTTATGTTTAGATGTTGTAAACCCAAACGAGGAATCATACCACTAGACCATTCGCCCTTTTCGATGTTTTGGTAAAATGGCAGCTCTCATACTTCAAATTTGTCTATAAAATATATGGACCTAGAAAATGGATGCTATCATCAGTCTTTTCGAGCAAGCGATTCGTCATACATCACACACTTCTGCTATGGTTCAAAAGAATATGTTAAGATAAAATAGAATATGTTATCCATCATTTAACCTAACCAGCCAATGTAATGGTATTGGATTATCTTATACCTGGGTTGTTGGTTTTCTGATTTACATTAAATTTCATTGTGCTTTCTAATTCTATAACTTGTATTTCTTACCTCCATATACACCAACGAACATTACTCCATTTTTCTCAACATTTTAACATTTTTTTTACTTTTGAACTTTTCGTCTTGAATTAAACCCATTTCCTCTTCCTCCACCAGTTGCATCTCTTTTCCTCTTGTTCAAATTGGCATTTTTCTCTTCAGCTAGTGATTCTATAGTTCTTGAAAGTTCAGAGTTCTTCTGTTCAAGTTGATGTAATTTTTCTTCCAAAAGTGCCTCTTGTTCACCGTCACTATTACTATCCTCGTCATCATCGTCAGAAAGATCTTTCTCTAAATTTCTAGGATCCCATACATTGTTATTAATTGCATCAAGGGTGAAATCAGTCTGTGACATGATATCCGTCCATTTGTTCATTAATATTCTTGAATTGGTGGTGGCATTACTTATCTGATTCAAATCAACGTTAACTTTCTGGATAGTTTGAAGAAGGTTCTGTAGGGTATTGTTGATGTTTGTTATTTGGGATAATTCTCTCTCCAACGCAACTGTTGAAATTGTATTGGATGATTGTATTGCAGACAATGACATAGCTTTTGAAGTGATAGTTGATTTTGATAGGTTGTTTATTATGTCATGTTTTGATTTTGAATTTTTTTTTTTTTTTTTTTTTTTTTTTTTTTTTTTGCTTTGTTTTGCGACACTCCATGGAACGTTTAGTTTTCAAACACCAGAAATGTTGCCAATGCAAAATAGAACAACACAGTTTACTTACCGGAAGATATGGATATGATATGAGACGTGTAAAGGAATAAGGGATGTTGAAATTTCAACTAAGATTCTTTTATTTGTTACATCATAAACGCAGGTCTTGTAATTTTGGAATAATTTGGAGAAACTCTTGTACTAAAAAATTTGATCGCTCTTTATTTCAATATACATGTGCATTATATGTAATATACGTGGGGTCTATTCCAAATTCTATGGTTGCTCATCTCTCATTTCTTCTCCCCCCTGAAATAAATAGCCTTTCAAAATTTCATCTTATTCAGCCTTATGTAATAGGTTGCTAGTTCATCAAATTCCAAAACGCAATATATCTTGTATTGTGTAAACCGGTTCTTCCAAGTTGTAGATTGATCTCTGAAACAAGGAAAAAAAAAAAAAAAAAGAAACTCCTGCACACTTCACACACACACGGACAACGCCTAAGAAAAATGTTTGGAAAAAAAAAAAACAATAACTAAGGTAGACAGTATCAAGAATCAATGACAACAACAACGATGAGTTCTGAACAAATAGATCCACAGCAAGAGCAGTATAACAATCTCATCAATTCCTTGCCAACCAGATGGGAAATAGAGTTGGAATTTGTCCAGTCGCTAAGTAACATCCCCTATGTGAATTACCTTGCGCAGAACAATTATTTGAATGATGAGAGCTTTGTGAATTATTTGAAATATTTACAATATTGGACGCAACCCCAATATGCCAAGTTCTTAGTCTATCCAAACTGTCTACACATCCTAAAGCTATTACAGGATGAGAACTTCCGTAAGAATATCATCAACCAAGAATTCATGAACAATTTGATGAACGATATGGTTAAACGATGGCAGGATAACGAACAAGAGGATCAGGTTAAACAACAAGTACAACCAAATGAGGAGAAACAAGAGACGAGTGATGCTAGACAACAACGTTCAGTTGAGAATGGTGGGATATAGATATGAGACAAGTGGCGTTGGTTTTTTTCTTTGTTGGGAAGAACGTTGTGTTTCAAGGCTGTACCACGAGGTGCTTATAAGCCTCCACCCCCTGCGTGTTATAATAAAGTGGGATTTCATATCAAGGAAAGAATGGTGTAGGTACACAGAGGAGGAGAAGCACGAACAGGAACGACGAGAGCTAGTGCAACAATAGAAATAGCAAAACGAATGGCTCCATCGTATACGAGATGGACGAGGTGGAGACGGCGTCGCAACAGGGATTATGTAAACAGACACACCACCTCGAGCATGCCAAATAATAGATAGCAATTCTGTAGACTTAGTAGCAATTCTAGTATTTTCAACAGGTTAAATTACATTTGAATGAAAGGGGTTCAATGTAGAGGCTATGGGAGAAGTTCCCCACACTGAATATGATAGGTCGAAGTGGTAACTGGGTGAAAGTGGGAAAGTGGAGTCAGAAAGTGGCTTGTTGTCTAGCTGATCGGCTAATTGGAAGGCAATTTGAAAGTTCTTTCCTTTTTTTTTTTCTTAAATGCCTGATTTTTCAGTATCCTTCTGTGTGCTCGAAGTAGACTAACGTTTTTTTTAAAACATATTTTAGCCGCATTCGTCTCCGCTCGATATAGTTGCTTTGACCACGGGGGATACAATGATACACAGTGAGTGACTCATAGAGAGTTTTTAATCTTCTTCACATCAAAAAAAAGAAAGCAATAGCTTTTCCGCCTTACTAATAGCTGTTATAGTGTTGTAGTTTTAGCCTTCCGGTCGCATTTCCGAGAGACACAGCCGGATATGCACCGGATGGGGCCAAGCAAAAAGGCAAGGAAAAAGCTAAGAAAAAAAAAAAAAAGAAGGTTATGGTCGAATCTGGAAGTCGAATCTGAGAAACGCTCTCAGGGTTGGAATACAACAATAGGAAACTGGGAAATCGTGGTGTTTCTTTGCACTACAGTTCTCAGAATTTCACCTTATACTTTCTTTTCCATCCCGTAAATTCCGATCTAATTACAAAGGACAAGAAAAAAAAAAAAAAAAGACAAACTGACAGGTGAGCCAAGACACAGTGAATAATAAGAAAAAGCAGAAGGGGAAAAAAAAAAAGTCACTCAAGCAGTTACTAGCCGATGACGTTTGAAGTATTGGCGTTTGTGTAAAATATCCGTGTACTTTGCTGCCGCCGTCTGGCCGTCGTTTGAACCAACATTCAGTAAAATACCCGGAAGATAGCCAGCAGCTAGCTCAAAACCTCATAAAATTCACTCCTTTTCTATTCTCCTATTAATATGGCAATTTTTCACTCGTTTGGTAGGAGTTTTTTTTGTTTTACTTCGCCCACTTGATACACAATAGGTTAGGCAGTGCGTTGCATTGTTTACCCTTTGTCGGCTTAACTTTTTTTTTTTTGTATTCATGTTGATTTTCGTGGAGTAATAACCAACCTTTGCATGTTTATCATTCCGATGGATCTCTTGTCACTTGATGTCTCCTGTTCTCCTTTTTGGATCTCTTGGTCATCCATAATTCTTGTTTGTGGTTGTAACGAGCACATACGAATACGTTATTTCTGTTTATTTGGTAAACTCTAAACTCTAACCCAAATATAGAACGACGGCTTAGACTTGGGAAAGTTGTTTAGAAGATCCCACGAACACACTACGAGATGAAAATGTGTAACATCAGGAACTATAAATTGTAATATGTAAGCAGCAAACCGGAAAATCATGAAAATGCAGCGTGTATTTTACGTGTGTTACTACATGAGGGAATATCCCAGGAAATACTAAAAAATTCGCAGTAAAGGTTAGTTGTGTGTGGATTTGGGTTAGTGTGAATGACTACGTGTATGTGCATTTTGCACAAAAAAGGATTTTTCGTGTAGCACATGTTTCGTAGTAATTGTAAGAGTAGCAGTAGTAGTAGTAATAATAGCAGGAGTAAGAGAAGTACTAGTAATATTCCTTCTTAAGAGCCCACGCATCATTATCTAAAATTTGAGTTTTGTGGGATAATCCTTTTTGCCCTTGTTCTTGTTCTTGTTTCTGTTAGTAAATTCTTTTTTTTTTGCATTTTGCATAATGGTTAGTAATATTTCCTCAATACATTATTTGGATTTGGGATGTGTTAAAAAAAGAAACAAATTCTGAACGGGAATAAAACCCACAACCATATGCTCCTTGTCATTCCTCATATAAATACATAAGGGATGCTCCTTTCTTTCTTACTTAACCAAAATTTTTGCTTTTGAATTTTTTTTTTTTATTTATTTATATGACCTTCTTTCTTTTTCTTTGACTTTCTTGGATTTTATTTTATTTTTTTTTTCTTTTTCGCATTATCTATTGTTCCCACCCCTACACTTTATTTTTTACAACCAACCCTTTAATCAAACTGCCTCCCTTTACAATTTTACAACATTCCTCACATTCATACTCACACATACGATCAAGTTCAAGTTCAAATTCTCATTCAAACTCGCATCCACAACCACAACTGCATTCACACATTCAAAATACTTCCGATCCAGCAAATATGACACACGAAAAACTAGAAAGTGATAGCGACGACTCAATCTCCGCACCAAACAAGAAAAAGAGCAATTTTGTTGCAAACTTCAAAGCAATGATTAAAAAATTGCCACCACCAAGAATAAAATGGTTCATCAGCCCAATAGCAGTTGTCATATATTCCACCATATTCAACGTAGTAGATCAGATATTGTATGCCAAGTTCACTAGGCAGTTCCACATGGCAAATCCATTGGATATAGTATTTTTATTCTTGGACGTCTTTATATTTTTGGTCGTCATTTATGAGAAATATTATTATGTCAAAGATCAAGATTTCAAAAATAAGTACCACAAAATAGCCCATTTTATTGTGGTGAAGGTTCTTAAGAAATTACTCTGGGTAGTTTTGTTAGCTGCATGTGTCGTCCAAGTGGTTATAATATCCCAGGGCAGATTATCAAATCCCTTAAATATAAGTGATTCGTACATGGACGATTTGAATATGACGTCCAACGAAAGAGCTGGATATTTCATTATAACGTTGATCAGTTTGATTTGTAATGGTGCCTTGTTGGGCATTTGGTGGTCAACTAACGTTTCTTCGGTTTATTTATTGTATGCATCGGCCAATCTTGTCACCGTATTGATGAGTATAAGTATTGTCCAAATCAACGTTAGTTACATCAACACTACCGGTGGCTCCGCCAGAAGATTGCACAATTTGTTCATCCTAACAGGAACATTCATGGCTTGTCAATCAGGCATTGGTTTATGCATAGTCTTGTTAATTAACGAAAAAAACAGATTAAAAGACTTTATTGGCAAGATCATTTTCTTTTATGATGTTTATGTCATAATTTTATTCTCCTTATTGTTAGGTTGTACTATTGTGAGTGGTATTTATTACGATTACAAAGCGCTGTTCCCCATTAGCATTTTTGTCTTGTTTTTGTGTTCCTGCATTTGTTCCGTTGTTTCCTTTTTATGTACTCGCTACTTCCGTTTAAGAGGTGGTGGCTTTACAAAAGACTATGAAGTTGAAGAATACGATTTGGTGAATTTAACCCTCCATCAAAAGCAAGGTTGGGGTAAATTAATTGACCTCAACAGTAAGCACAACGGTGGTATTTCCGGTGATTATGTGATCTCGTTAATGGAAAACTATATGAAAGCAGATTTGGAAGGTATGACTTGTAAAGTGCTACGTGTTTACAAGAATAACAACAATGGTACAGCAGCAACAACAGCAACATCTTCATCAGCTTCAGGAACTAACAACGGTTCCAACCAACCAACGGTACAGAGACAAGTGTCAAGAAATTCCAAAAATTTGAGTGCCGCTTTTGATGTATTAGATCATGAGTCTGTGTTGTTTCTGGACACGCCTACTTTGACTGAAGAAACTTCAATCAGAGATGAGTATCGACCATTATCAAAGAACCAATTGAAGAGATTGGCTAAAAAGAATCAAAAGGAAAAGAAAAAGTTGGAAATGCAATCTTTGGAAAACAACACAGAGAAGTTTTACCAAGAGTTGATGAACACCGAAGCTTTGGTTTTGTTAACAATTGTTGAAGAATTCGATTTGACTGAAAGAATTCCTGGTTGGGTCGGTAAAAAATTGCACAAGTATTTTGGAAAGGACTCTCGTTTCCCATTGTTGTGTATCAGATTTGGATTGTTAGGTTTCCACTGGCCATTCAAAAGAGCTACGTTCTACTGTAGTTCCACCAAAAAGCCAGTTGCTAGAGGTGCTGCAGTGTTGTACGCTATTTCTAAATGGAATGAAACTAACGAGAAATTGACGGTTTTATTGGATCCGACCTACAAGGATGTTAATTTCGAAGCTGGAATTACATCGAGTGGTTGGTACAAGATTAATTTACCAAATTCGCACATCATTGACTTACGACCTTTCAAGAACCAAACCAGTACAGATTACTTCAAAGCCATCAAGTACAGGAACCAAGAGAATGCATTTAAACAAGCACACGGTCAAGTCATTGAAACCAACATATTCAACTATGAAAACTGCCAAGAAATTATCTCCATGAATCAACATATTGCTGAAAACAGACAACTGTCTGGTCAATCGTCGCAATTGTTGCAGCCAGATTGGGAGTTTATTTACAACTTGGGAAATTGCACCAATGAGAAGAAATATCGTTCATTATTGTTTTTGAAAGTTGATGATCAAATTATTGCATCTTGTGTTATCTTTAGATTAGGTGACACCATGACTTCAGATATTCAAGGGTTGGATCATGCTATCAGTAAACAGTACAAGGCGTATTTCGTGATGATGCAAGAAGTGATCAAAATCGGATTAAGAGAGGGGGTCAAATTTATTGATTTTGGGCCAACCACAGAAGATGCCAAAGTCACAATTGGTTGTAATGTTGTTCCTTTATGTGGATCAATTTATCCAAAAACCAAATGCTTGGGACCAATTATTAAATTTGCAGCTAGCAAAGTTGATGTGTAAAGAGAAGAAGAGTGTTTTTCTTTTTTTATTCTTTTTTTTTTTTTTAATTTAACAAATGATAGAAACGTATTTATGACAAAGGTTTATTTAATAGATATACAGTGTATAGTATAATACCAAATGTACAATACAATGCAGTATAATCATGATTCTTAAATTACACAACATTTTTGCATTCCTCTTGATATCATTTTTTTGGTCTGGGCCGGCCCAACACGATGGTTTTGAGTGCGTGAGTGGTGGCAAACCGAGGAAAAAGAAAAAAAAAACCCAGTCCCGCAGCCGAAACGACAAGCGCAACAGCAAAATCAAAAGACACCGAAAAAAAAAAAAAAAAAAAAAAAAA
>JAKTVH010000076.1:14397-46528 GCA_030557105.1 Candida frijolesensis | reverse complement strand
ACTAAACTCCAGAGAGAAATACCAATTTGACAATTTACACAATCAACAATGTGTTGCAGCCATCAAAAACAAAGCGAACGCGAAAAATAAGAATTTATTTTCATTTCAGTGGAAAGCGATTACTGTCAAGTTAATTTACTCTTACTTCCGGAAACAATCGACTATTGAAGTTACCCATATTGTAGCATACCGCCTCATAGGAACATCATAGTCAATTAGTGTCCAGAGAGGAATTGAGTTTAACATTTTCCCAGTGGTTCATCCGTTCTACGCAATTCGAGAGTTACAGATTACGTTGAAATTAGCATGCCAACGTAGTCCAACCTCTCTTGTATCAGGAGAGTTCCTGTCAACTGTTGCTTGACAAAACCATGCTAATAAACGTGTACTCTCAATCACATATTCCCACTTGCTATAGCGTTATTTTCTATGTGACACCTCTGCAAAACAAAGCTTATAGCCTTGCGACTGTCATCCACAAATAGTGAGTTTTCGTTTAGTCTGTTAGGCGTTGGTCTGTTCATTCCGAACGCCTTTTTCTTCCCGAACCTTGCCTTGATGGTGTTTGAATTGAACCCTTTCGGTTCTACCATGGTTACAGCTTTTTGTCACAAAAACCTAACATGATGATGGTGATGAAGTAGGACCAAAAGCTAATCACAATCTCCGAGTATATCTACAAGACTCCCTAGCATATCAAACAACACAGATCTGGACATATCAATAGGACTGCATAATCATACCAAACAAAATTTCTCCGAGCATATCAAAATGGGTCTTCGGGCATAACAAGGAAATGGTCTGAAGCATAACAAGGAAAAGGTCTGAAGCATAACAAAAATGTTTATTAGTGCATATCAAAAGAAATCCTTAGTTAAAAATGACACAAAACCACCTGCACGTGAATAAATAGGTTCGGAAGTCAATTTCGGGTACTTGTCACGTAGTAGACTGGAATCTCCCAAAATACCCTTAATTAGTGTTTATACCTGACTCAATCTTGTGGGTTGCCAATACCAACGATGTCCTGTCGTGACGTTAATAATGGCAAGTGGGATTAGTTGAGAAACAAATCACATCAAGCCGAAAAAGGACTGTTATGAAATTAGCTAAGAAATGTTTAATTGATCAGTTTGCATGACTTAGTGTGTCGCTCTATTTAAGTGAGAGAAATTCTAATTTATAATTGTAAAGGACTTTTATAGGCAATCAACGTTTAGAGGAAAATAGTGTTTAATAACCTTACAGGGATTTCACTTATACGAAGTGCTATTGCATCTGAGTATTACGCTCCAGTTCTTACTCAATCTACTGGCATAGTCCAATAACTCACATGTAAAGAGAGTTATATCTCGCCAACCACCACTCAAAGTAGCGAAGTTCAGAATTAGGTGAATACATTTCTGGATTCGCACTTGTCGTGAATCCATGCCCTATGTGACAGAAAGTATACTTCCTACCTAGGATCTATAAAGTACTAGCCAATAATGCTCCTTCTACTCTTGAATATATTTTAAAGATGATCAAGTTGTTAAGAACAAAACTTTTAGTCGCGAAATATTGACTCTTCCGCTTGCTGTTCAGATGAGTTTAATTCAAAAGGTTAACCCAATTATCATCCTCACAATAGAAGAGGTAGATGAAAACCTAGAGATATTTATACAATGATTCGTTCATTTGGAATTAACCAATTTAATTTCAACTAAATACTTCGATAAGATCTAATTCTTTTTTCAAATCATCCAGGATCTTAAGAGTTTCAAGTGCTTGTAACCCGAAGACGGACCCTCCATTCCCAACGATAAATCTTTGAAGTACCAAAAGGATGCAAGGATCGCAACGTACAATGGCATATAAATAATGGATCTAACAACAGTATTTTTACCCAGGAGTCTTTCAACAACGAATCCAAAAAGTAATATGGCAAAATATTGCGCTGGCAAATAATGGTGGAGATATTTGACTCTTCCCATAAAGATAAATGGAATGTAATGAAACAACCATCCTAAGAATAACCATCCTCCTTCCACAAATGGCTTATATGCAATCTGTCTTTGATGTTTGAATCCGTTCGCTAACGCATAAAATAAAAATAAAAACAAACCCAAGGTAGACAACCACGTAACTATAGGGTTTCCAAGCAAGAAATACTTGACATCATCGGCACCCCAACCGCACATACGTAAACCTGTATTCAAAATTGGCCATTCCCACCATTCAGAGCTTAATTTATCAAATTTATCTGGATCAGGAATTAATGCACCATTTGCTGCCATCATGCCGTAATTCAATAAGACAAACTCTTTCCAGAACTTCGGTTTAGGAGGAACGTAACTATCCACAGGAGTCGGCAATTTATCATTTACGTGTTTTTCTATATTCCACCAAGTATTCTTGTCCCGACTAAAAATGGATAGCTTGCACACAGTTTCTCCTTGCCCATAACCCCACGCAGGGTATGATTTTCCTGTGGTTGCCAAATAACAGCCTAGCTGCTTATGTTTCAATCTAAAATTAGTTGAAATTGGGTGGATGGCCCTTGGATCTTCGGATTGGAATTTCTCAGAAGGCGATTGCTCTTGGGATTGAACTTCAATAACCCATTCGTCCGCGTAATCGTTCGTTTCAACTTCACCAAAGCAGGAAACTTCAAAGTTACCTGGAGTCATTGGCGCTGGTATCGAGTTTGCACGCAAGTAGCATCCCGTTTTTTTATGGTTCACTCTGACAGTGTCACCATCTTTAACAAAAATCAGATAGTAATCGGTTCCGTTTTCATTTTCTAGCGTAGCATACTGATCGGCCAACCCTGCAGCAACATCAAATTCTATTAAAAATTCATTGTTTTCATCTTTAAACCCATATGTTGTTACCTGCTGTTCTTGTGATCCTCCAGGGTACCTATGGTCGTGAGAATGAAGAAGATTTGGTGACAAACCCTGTGATCGAATAGTAACTAAAGAGCCAAATGCAACTGATCGTGGACCGGCTTGTAAATCTGTACCGACCAATGAAGCTTGTAATAACGTTGAAATGGAACCATCACCAGGACCAGTATGATTCAACACGCTGAAGTGAATCTTAAAAGCTGTTATGTATATGGCAAACGGAATTATTATCAACGTGACGATACGTATTATCCAATGAAGTGCATAGGATCTCCAGGTTATTTGATTTGTTGATATTGTTTGATAGTACTTGATCAACAAGTCGTATATAG
The DNA here is from genome assembly GCA_030557105.1 of Candida frijolesensis. NCBI lineage: Eukaryota > Fungi > Ascomycota > Pichiomycetes > Serinales > Debaryomycetaceae > Candida > Candida frijolesensis. The sequence continues at coordinate 43,308 of JAKTVH010000076.1, read as the reverse complement.
TGAACGAGCCAACCAACGCCGTTACAAAGAGGCCGACCCACTTAACAGAACAGACACAGCCTATTCCAAACCCTGTTAATACGAACCACTTGATACCGCTTTTGCTTAGTAATGCATTTTGGACCGATAAATTATGTAAATTAACCAAACCGAAAAACGTGAACACCGTAAAAAATAGTAGCATGGAATCCAACAAAATGAATTTCGATAGAGTCAATGATAGTTGTTCAAAAATGACCATCAAACTAACGAGCCAGCACGTGAATTGGCTAAACCCCAAAACAAACGCTGTTCTATATGCCAAGGGCGTGACGAGAATTCCAAAAAACGAATTGAATACCCTCATAAACACGTAATTGACATCATTGGAATACACCGTGCCACTTTCAAAGTTAAAATTTCCGTCATATCCTGCCAAATATCCAGAGAGTGCAACCAATAATTTTCCTAGTGGTGGGTGGACATCGAAATAAAACTCTCTTTTAAGATAACGGGACCCAAATTGCCCAAAGTGGGCTTCGTCCCAAACAACGTAATTCGCAGTCTCAATTCTATAAAGACGGACAAACGATGATATAATTGTTAAAATCAAAGGGTTGATAATCTTGACGAAGAGAGGGTACATGGTGTCAATTCGTTTCGAGTTGATGTTGAGTTTGGAAGTTTTGTCAATTATCTCCTCAATTTCAGTATCATCATAAGGAGGGGATGAAATGCTTTTGTCTTGGACTTGACCACCATCGTTCCTTTTGGTAATTGAATTGTCAGTTTCTATATCTCGAGATGAGATTCCTGTTGAGTATCCGCTTGACATGGTACTGTAATGATGAAGGGTCCAACCAATACAACCGAAATCAAGAGTGACAAGGCTTTTTTTTTTTTACATCCTGAATTTTTTACTCATTTCGGTTATTGAACATACAATGTTTTTTTTTTTTTTGAAATTGATCACGGGTACCATAAGCTCTTAATAGAATCCAACCCTGTTGGAATTCAGGTATAAAATGACACTGAGTTTCATTACTGGTGAATGGCATGTAATGGTGAATTACAAAATTTCTTGAAAGTGGGGGCATGTCAATACTTGAAAATCCATTTGTAATCCATGGAAGATTGTCTTCAGAATCCCATTAACCGTAATCAACTTATTTATGTACTTTTAATTTGCATGTAAAATGTTTTGCTGAGACCCTTAGGGACCATGTCGTTATCAACTGAGTTCCATTCAACTAGTAGCAAATCACGTTAAAGTGCCTGCCAGTAGTGTCTCCACCGATTCCACGGCTTCCTCATACGTTGGTCGGAGAAGGAAAAATATTCACGTCTGGTGCTAGAATTCAGTTGACATTGTCTACAGAATAGGATAAGCTACTTTGCAACAAGCAATCACGATAAATCAAACTGTTTGTTTGCACTCCATACTTCTAACCATGAGTACTCCCATAGAATTGCTTTACAAATATGAAAGATTATTGACTGAATATTTACAATCAAATTCTTTTACGGCTAATTTATTGATTACGCCCGTGTCAAAGTTCATTACGGAGTTTTTGATAATTGTTTTCGTCATTCTATTGAGTTATGAGATTATCTACTGGAGTGGGATCTATCTAAAGTTATGGGATTACCATGCCAAAGATATTTTTGGCGAAGTCCCAATTCATTGTTCCCATGTCTACATTCGTTTAAATATTACTACAGTTGAAAACACTGATAACTTGAAAAATTATTACCACTTGAAGGCCACTAGAAATAACATCTACAATTGGAAGAAAATCAACGAATTAAGCAAAGATCTTTTCAAGTTGAATAAGTTTATTAAATATTATTTTGAATTTAGTCCTGAAGATTTTGAAATGAACGAGGAACCTGAGTTTGGAAGCAATGTCGAGCATTTAAGAAACAAAGTCTTGCTGTTGGTGAACGATTCAGATTATTTAAAACAATTCAGCCCCAAAGATTTATCAATTGATAATGTCAGAATTTATAACAACAAGTACCAAGAGGTTAAACCAACAGAGAACAAGAACTACTTGAGTAAATGTAATATTGAAACCGGAAATACAATTGATGTCGTTATAGTTATTTAGATCGTATATATTGATTTCATGCATCGTGAAGTACAATGTTTTTGAAACTTTTCCCAGTGGTCAAATTCAAATCGACCATTCTCTGTTCTGTCAAGGTCCATAGCTTAATGACCCTGTCCAACCTTGATTCGAAAGATAAATTTGTCAACTTGTTAATTTCATCTCCGTTAGTGCGTGTTGCGATGGAGTTTTCGTTAGTCCCATTGTCCTCGTCATTTGCCTGATACAAGAGATTACCATTGGAGTTGATTGTATAGTCAATGGCATCCATAGTGACTTCATCGTCAGAATAATCATCATAATATTCGTTGTTGTCGTCATCATGGTCAAGACCACCATCGTTCTCCATTTCTTCCTCTCCAGTGCTTTGTCTTTTCTTCTGACGCTGTTGAAACTGATGTTCCTTCTCGAAACCCATCTTCTCCTTTGCAGCATCCCCATATCCGAGATCGCGGGCAGTACATTTTTCAAGGTTAGATAAATCGAACTCTGCAAATTTTGGGCTATGGTACGTTGTGTTCATTTTCTGTTGGTTCAATTCACCTTCTCCATCCAATATGTCGTCAATTAAGTTATCCCTGGACTTTACACTGGCTTCCTTTCTACCAATTTCAAGTAACGTATCGTTATCGTAATTATTCCCATGCAAATTTAAAATGGCCTGGTTAACTAATCGATAACACTGGTTTCGCAAAGATAGGTTGAATATGTTTTTCAATTCTTCGGGTAAATCGACTTGGTCTTCGAGGTTTCTGATATTCAGATCGAACCTGAAACACAATAAACTCATGGTGATTTCCAATTCCTTCAATAATTTGAACAGATTGGATACCTTATTTATCAAGTTTTCCCGCACAAACAGTAAAATCATGGCAAGAAAATCTCTCTCGGATTGGTCAACCGTATTATGGAATTTATGATTTCGAATCATTTCAACAAGACTTAATCGCAATAATTTAAAATGCAATAGGTTATTCAAATCCAAGATCATTGGGTAATATTGACTGATTTTTTTGATTGCTTCAGTAATCTCGCCATTTAATATTAGAACTTTGATCTCCTGTCTCTGCGATATGGTGGTACAGCCTGTATCCGTCTTGACGTCACTAGTACGTTGAGTATCCAGTAGTTCTCTCCCTTGCGTATTGCTTGTATTATAATAATGAACTACAATATCTGAAAAGTCTCTTTCGTTGTTTATTTGATCAATATTGGCGATGAAGTGATCATCACTTGTAAATGCAAACATTTTGTTTTTAGGGAAGTCAGCCAAACGTTGTCCATTGTCACCAATGTCAACATTCAATTCCTTACTGAATTTAATAGCCGCATGTTGGTAACCCTCGTGAATGAAATAATCTAAGACTAGTTTATTCATTTGGTCGTTGGAGGGGGGCATTTTCAGGATGACAGTCTGGAGTGTGTTGATATGATTTGTTATTGAAGAAGCCTGGAGCAAAGTGGAGATGCGGTTTGGCCAACAGAGTTTCACTTGGCGCAACAGTGGTGGTTCTCCTTTTTTGGTTACTCATTTTTATTTTTATCCGCAGGGTGAAAGAATGGAAGTCGTGTGCAGGATGTAACAAGGTGCAGGAAAAAGAATCATAGTCGGATATCGCAAATATCCTTATCATGTCTTAACTATGTAACATCCGCCACAACTTGACACGATCTTCTGTAATTATGTGATTTAGTCTATGCTCAGATTCAAAATGAAAAATCTGTTTTTATGATATAAGTTGGTAACCTTGATGGTAAGATTTCGCTGATGATACCAATTCTTTGGATCCTTCAAAATGACCATGTTTTCGTCCCAAATTTTAACAAAATGGTTTGCAAAATGCGTCCAAGCTATTAACAAGGAGCTCCAATACTAAGAATTTTACTGAAACTGTCGCTCTCTTTCTTAGAATATACCAATAATGTAATCATACAAAAAATTACAAGATGGTTACGTTAAAGGTCACACGAAATACTGTCCTACCCGACGAGAGCTTAGCTTAACCAAAACAATACAGGGAGAATGAATCACATGGATATCATATTTACTTAGCCAAAATTACCTCAGTTAGGTGTAAAGTCTTTTAACATTTAATTCATACTAGTGTTCACAAATTTGGTCAAATTTTTGGTAGAGAAATATTCGTACTAAGGCGGACAAAATTTTCCACACTTGTTCGAACTGAATGTTTATGATAAATAACCGAATAATTTCGTTCCAAGAATATACGACTTATGGCATCAATCTCTGCTAGAAACATACCCATACTATTGAAATTGTTTTAATACGTACTAACCAGACTTCAATCATAATTTGTAGAAATCTTGTATTTATAAACAAATATAAGTAAGTCGGAGTTTGTTACTTTTTTTGTAAGCGAAATTTCCCAAACGAAAAAAATCTTCATCAAAGTTTAAGAAGTGAATGTATCCTCCTTCCTATAAATCGGCCGGCGGAATATTCAGCAACATATACCTGAGCTTGGATACCTCCGCCAATTCGGAATTAACCATAGACACCCCTTCTATGGGCTTGTTCATATACCGCAATAACTGCCACTGTAGGTACTCTGTTGAAGATGAACAAACAGCATCTGATTCCACAAACTTAAACAATGGCAATAAGGCAAAAAACTAGTCCTGAGGATAGCGTTATCACAAAATTGACTCCCCCTACATAGCAGCTACGTGCTTTAGTTGATATCGAATATGGTAACCACCTGTTCCCACGAAACTTAGAATATACGGCTCATCGACTGTGCCTTTGCCAACTGCGATTTGATGTCAGGTACCAACGCAAAAAAGAATACCGCATGTAACAAAATAAATCAGGGGGATCTAATTAGCAACACAATGAATATTGTGTAGTTAGTAAGCCGCTGTATGTAGGTGTGTTTATCTATTCAATGGTTTTGAAAGGGTTGTAAGTGGTGACTATAATTAACAAGAAGATCTTCACTAATTATTTAAACTACGCGTCGTCCCACTGACAAACAAACAAAAATGGAAGGGTGGTGGAGTTGCGTTTGTGCACTTTTATTGTTTGTCGCGTATCACTGCAAAATTATTTATTGTTTTATAACACAATGTTGCACTTTTTGCACTTGTTTATTCTTTCTTCTGTTGCATTTCCTGTTGATACAAACCACCATACCACGAGATCTCAGAAAAGTGCTTACCATACTGGTTTGTTGTAATCGACCTAACTCTTTTCCTTTCTCCTACCCAGATGAATCTGCGCCACCCGATACCGTTCTTTGTGCAAATGCACCAGTGCAAGGAACTTGTCTCACCAATGTAACACAATTCCGAAACCCTTTACTGCTGTTGTTGCATTTGCGTTTGGTTCCTCAATAAATACGATTCTAGACTCGATTGCTGCACGTTGTATAATCTAACACTGTGTATTTTGTTTTCAACTCTAGGCCAATTCCAAATCTGAAACAAACTCACTTCACCGCAAAGAAAAAAAAAAAGAAAGAAAAAAGAAAAATTATGGCCAGTGACGCCCTATCAGGATTCCTGACCCTGACCAACACTCTGGCCCTCTCCATACTTGCATGTTTTTTTTTATCCCTTTCAATGGAATTTACATATAAATAAATCTTTTCCATTCTTTTATTCACTTTTTTTTTGCTATTTCACTCTTCTTCACCTACGTTTTCTTCTCTTATATCAAAACTATTTTGTGGGGGGTTTATACTGGCAAATTTTATTTTGTTGTGTTCTATCTCATCTTACCTGATTTTATTATTTCCATTCGTTTCACATTATTTCTTGTGCAACCCCCATTTCACAACAATAGAATAATGGACCTTAATATAGTAAGCAAAACCCACAAGAAATCAACTTCTTCATTGTCTTTATCAGATGATAAATTGAACTCATCTGCTTCAACCACTTCCTCGTCAATACTTACTTCATCATCATCTACGACAAATACAAATACTTCCGACCCCGGCAACATCAACACCAACACCAACACCAACATCCAAACCAATACCAATACCAATACCAATATCAACACCAACTTTCGTTCGCACAATCATACCTTTCATCTTCGCCAGCAGCAGCAGCAACACCACAACTTTCTCAAGAGTTACCCACCTCCTGCTTTAACGTCATTACCACTAGATATTCCTTTGCAAATAAAAGAAGTTGCTCCTGGTGATACTTCTTTTAGTTCAACTGACGCCTCCTCTATCGAAGAAGTTAATGCCCGTAACAATCATTTCGCAATGATTTTTAATAATTCACAAATGAAACGCAAGCAATCAGAAAACCTATCACTAAGTCAACCACCTCCCATTTTATTATCCCCAGTCAAGGAAAACGAGGAATTAAGATACAAGAAGGTCGACTCGCCCATGTCTGATGAGTTCTTCTTCCAGGACAATTTCACCCTGGATTTCAAATTTCAGTACCAACAAAGTATTATTGAATTTTTAAACTACATCATTGGGAAATACAAAGAAATGGAAAACAGTATCAGAAATTACCAACACTGGTGGAACGTTTATACTTTCAAGCGCCAAACATTGGATAATCTAATTGAGATTTCCAATGGCTTCAAACAAATGATAATAAGTATCCTAAAGCAATTGAGTGTGAATAGTGGGATCATCAGAGGAAGCAGCAATAATCAAAAAACAGAATTCAGTAATGACGACGACTTGATTAATTATAATGTGTTTCAGTTTGTTTATAACTGTTCCATCGAAAACATCAACATCGGGAACTTGATTAACACGTCGTTATTTTCGAATGCTTTCAAATTTAATTTGTTGAGCTATTACTACAAGTTAAACTATTTGTTAATTAATGTCAAGGACCAAAAGAACTGGTTAGTTATCCCCATGGAGATTTGGTACAAGTTGCCGTCCTTTATCAAGATCATTAACGACAACCTAATGAAGATAAACAAGCCAATGACGAAAGACTTGGAAATAACGTTGGTGAAGTTGAACTCAATCACAACTAAATTCCCCATAGTGGACAACTTGAAGAAGACCGATCCAATTAATTCGTGGTCCGATTTTGAGAAAATTAACCACTTGATAACAAGCAAATTTCCTGATTATGTCGAATTTAATTATCCGCAACAATTCTCCGACATCATTCCTCGCCCATTGTCAACCACCAATGATATTAAGATCATTCATATGAAGAAGATTGTCAATCCTCCCAAGAAGGTGGAAAGTTCACCATCCACCAAACATAATAATAGCAACAGTAATACCACCTTGGGACGTGCATCTTCGTTGAAGCGATCGTTGAGCAAGATAGTCAAGCGAAGCTTATCGACCAACGACGCCAAGGAACGCTGTGATAACCCCAACCAGAGCCCAGCGGTTAAATTGGAAACCAACACACCTAAACATCCACCACAGAGGCATCAGTCATTACAAGAACATCTTGTACGCCTGAAACTGGTCAAAACTCCTAAACGAGAAGATTTGGTGTTAGGCAAAAATCAACATCGTCCGTTGCCAAAGACTCCAGGTGTCATTTCGAACCAACCAAGTATCAGACCAACTATAGAGAGATACAGATCGATCAATGGGAAAGCAAGTAGTATTAAGAAGGTTGACAATTCGGCCATTCAGTACCAATTAGATTGCTTGGTTCAATTCCGCAAGAGGCTCTTTCAAATTGGACCCCAGTTATTGGAGTTCTTGAACTTGCAATTGAATTACTGCAAGTCGTGGGAATCGTTGATTGCTCAGAAGGAACTTTTGAAAAGTAGTAACGACAATGATCCGTACATCAAGTCAATCTACCAGTCGTTTCATGAAAAATTGTTGAACCAAATCGAGTTTACTAAACTGACAATCATATTACACATTGCCGATCGATTGATAATCCCCATTGATGAGTGTCTTAAATTATGTGATCAAGGAAAAGGAGATCCGATCAATGTCAACAAGTTCATGGAGTTGATTGTTGCCCAGTACAACAAGTTGTATTGCCAATGGTTGGAGGGAATCATTGGGCCAAGAAGCATCAAAGAATATCAGGATTTATGCAGCAAAATTGGGAAAGCCAATGGCGAGGATATTATCCAGTATTACGATCAATTGACAAAGTTGAAGAGTTTGGTGATGTAGTTCATATATTGAGATTGATTAATTAATGTGTTTAGACTAAATTATTAATAAATAATGTGCATTGATGCCCATCGTGTAGATTGGAAATGTTGTTTGCCTAATTTGTACAAATCTCAGCAGAGTCACGTGATACGAAAAGATAATTTTTTTTTTTCCCTTTTTGTGGGTTGTTGTTTGTCTTTTAAATGTCTTGTGATTAATTCGCTTGCTGAGAGTGTTAGTGTTGGTGTATGTGTGTGTGTGGCAAACGGTGGTCGTGGGTGCTGCCTATCTTGCTTTTCCCCTCGTCATGCATTTTTTCACCAAACGAGGTAACAAGAGAGTGGCAGCATAAATTGCAGCTGACTGACAACCATTCGACCACTCCTGTGGCAATTGGCACTAGAACAGCACAAGAAAGAGAGAGATCGATGTGTGTTGATTTGGGTCTCAGCAATGGTTGTTATTCCATTGAACTGTTTGTTCAGAGGGGACTACCGACGCGGTTGTGTTTTCAGCACAGGATCGGCGGCAGGGCAGAATAAAATACCACCCACACCCTTGAAGCAAACAGCGCACCCTTGCTCCCCTTGTCGCACCTGGGGCGCTCCCTGTTTTTCTCTTGCTACGCGCGACACCAGACGACGGCAAACAATATTTTCAAATTTCTCATTCTTGTTTTGTCCACACCTTTTCAAATCAACCAACTTAAATTTTTTTTTTCCCTGTTTGCTACTTGTCTCTTTTCATTTTTTTTTTTGCTCTTCATTAAAAGATAACCACAATCGAACCATCAGCCATGTCTGCATCAATTCCTAACACTTCTTCATCAATTCCATCTGAATCTATTCAATCTTCCACTTCCGCATCTACGCCTTCTTCTCATCCTGTCATCTCTGGTTCGTCTACAGAGACTTGCCCTTATCATTCTGGGAATTCACCATGTGACTTGTTAACCTGGAAAAACCCAGTTAGAACCGGTAAGATCTTTGGTTCGATTATCTTGGGTTTAATCATTTTCAAGACAGTCAATTTGTTCAATATTTTCTTCCATTTGGCTTACATTGGTTTATTGATTTCCGCTGCTGCTGAATATTCCGGTAAATTGATCACCGGTAAGGGTTTCCTTTCCAACGTCAAATATCCAAGCAAATTTAGTGCCCAGAAGTTCAATGATAACGTCTTGCCAGAATTGGCCCGTATCAATGTTCATTTGGAACAAAGCTTGAACAAAATCATCTACGCCCACGACATTGAATCCACTTTGAAAGCTGCTGGTTTGTCATATGTCTTTTTTAAATTGACTTCCTGGTTTTCCTTATACACTTTGATTGTCGTTAGTGTTGTTTTGGCATTCACCGTTCCTTTTGTCTACACTACTTACAAGAAAGAAATAGACGCCGCCGTTAGTGACGTTACCAAGATTGTCAAAGACAAGACTTCTGAATTAAGTGAACAAGCCCATAAAGCTGCCGGTCCACACATTGAAACTTTAATCGAAAAAACTGGCCCAGTTGGTGCATTCATCAAATCCAAGATCCCTGTTAGAACTGCCGGTTCAACCGTCGGCGATTCCAGAGCCACTTCCTATGGCACTGAAGCAGACAAGAAAATAAACATTCCAACCACCCCAGCTGCTCATGTTTCCGAACCAGTTTCCAGTGCCCACACCACCGGTGCTTCTCAATTCCCAAGTGTTCCTTCTTCTAGCTTACACTCATCTACTGTTCACGAAGTTGTTGATAAAGTTTCTCACAATGAAGATGAGTTCGCTGACACCACGGAAGATACTTTTAAACCAACCTTGAACTAAGAGAAAAAGAATGAATATGATATATCAGGGTAGCGAATGGTAGTTCTAGCTTTAATCTTTAGGTGATTGTCCTTGGCCATTGAGTTTATACGATTTTTCACTCTTGAGAGCTGGATTACCTTTTTTTTTTCTTTTATGTAATTACTTGTCAAATTCATAGGTTTAATATTTCCATTAACCTTTTTTTGTACTCCGCCAGCTATTAAGTTTTTTGAGTTTTCTTGTTTTTTGTTTTCTTGTTTATTATTTACCGTTTATACACACAAATATTAGTGGATATCACTGTTGGTTTTATCTTTAATTGTCAAAGAACAGTGCTATACATAATCCTTATCATTCGCAGTCTTCTGGAGTTGGCAATCTTTTGAAGCATGCAACCCACTTAGATCCTTTATTACGTGTAACTTTTTGACCTTCTTCGGTTGCATTATACATTATTTGAACGCATTTGTCTTGGTCTTCCCATTCCTTGGACAATCTCTCAAATAACGGATGCTCTTCCAAATGCTTCACCATCCAGTTATGTAAATCTTCCACATCGGTAATGGTGTAAATGATTCCCCCTTCTTTCAACACATACGCGTACTCACTTAAAAGAGTATTCGTTATTATTCTAGCTTTGTGCTTACGTTGCTTGAAATGTGGATCTGGGAAACAGAAAAACATCTTTGACAATTGTCCCTTTCTAAAGAAGTTAGGTAAAAACTTCATTGCATTACCTCTTAATACACCAATATTTTGAAACTTGTATTCGTCTTCGGAATGATTATTTCTCAACGCCACAATACGATCTTCAACATATTGGGTAACTTGAACTCTGATTTCCATTCCCAAAATTAACGATGAAGGGAATTCCGGACCCAACTTAATCATCAAACCACCATATCCACATCCAATGTCAGCAATTTCCACTTTGCTCGTTTTGTGGTCAATGGGGTATAGCTTGGACCAGTCCATGGCGCTCGGACTGGATGGATATTCCAACCTGTGATCGGAAAATGGATTTGAGTGTGCACGTTGACGATAGTATTTCTTTTTAGGTAATGCTGTAGCTGAAGTTTCAGTTGGTACCGATTCATCAATCTTCACGTGTTTTCGTACGTGCAATTTGTCTTCACGGTATTGTTTTCTTTTAGATGCCGCAAGGGCTTGTAACTCAAGCTGAGTAGCGTCTTTCGTTTGATTTGACATGGAGTAGGAATTGCTTGGAGATTTTAATGGAGACGAACCAAGGAGAGCGATGAGGTTCTTTATCTGTATTTTTTTTTTTTTTTCATTTTTCACTTGTTCTGCTTGTGAGTTCGCATATAACTAACTCATTTAGTTGCCAAAAACTTAACTAAACCAAATCGAATGTCACAAATAAAGCTGTAAAGTTGTTGAAATGCATTTCTATTTACAATAATTATTTCTATCTACAAAACTAATCATTCTTCTCCTCACTTGGGCCTTCCATGTCTTTCTTTCTTTGCTCCAAATTCAAATACAAAGCACTACCTGGAGTTCCCAAAGTTCTGACCAAACCGGCACCACCAGCCATACTCAATAATCCAACCAATTGTCCTTGTAAAGTCTCTTTAGTAGGCAAGGTTCTGAATTCATTGATTTTGTCCAAATCCATTACTTCGCTTTCGATTTTGGCACCAAGCAAAAGTAATTTTTCATTGGCTGATTTTAAAATTTTCATTACCGCAGCCACCACTGAAGGATCACTCTTCGATATTGATATTATAGCGGTAGGACCAGCAACTAATGAAGCTAATGGGTTTTGAACTTCTTTATTCTTCGATGATAAACCCTTTGCGGCAGGATCGGATTCGGCGATTGATCTTAACAATAATTTAAATATACTCCCCTTTATGACATGCAATCTGGCACCAGCAGTAAGTAATTCCTGTCTGTACCTAGCGTTATCCAGTTTTGACAAATTGTTGTAATGGGCAAACAATAAAATTTCATTCGAATCGTATAAATGTTTATATTGATCGATCAAATACGTCTTTCTAGTAAACAACCCTTTTTCGGTATCTCTGGCTAAAAATTGTTCTTGTTCTGGTGTTGCTGGAACAAAATTTGAATAGTTATTGGACAAAACTGACGACGTCGATATTTGCCTGGTGCAATTAGCTAAAGACGCTACGGAAACACCTCTATGTACGCCATTCAATGCAAGTTTTGTAGAAATCATTATCAGGCTTATTACAAGTAAGGATAACCACTCGTTTCTTCCAATGAAATCAACAAATGTAGTTAAAACGAAAATTTTTTTTTTTTCCTCATACAATTTTTGTACCAATGCACGCTTTTTTAACCAAACTGATTGTCAAAATGGTTTATCCTGTGTTAGATCTTGTATAAGCAAATAAACCAAGAAGAGATGTACAAAAGAAGCAGGATACTAGTCCCGTCATTTGTCCACAATTTAGCTTGTGTTCTATTAACTACAGTGTAAAATTGAGCTATACAAATAGGAGTCAATTTTTTTGCTTCTATAACATGTAAGCAAAACAGGAGTTCACTCAGCCAAGACAACACTGTTTCATAGCTTAAGGTGATTCGATACTATTTGAGTAAAACTCTGTTAATTACAAAATAAAGTTTAAGAGTCTCAAAAGTAGATTAACCCTGTATACCAGAAGTTATGAAGACCAATCATCTGGTATTTGGAATGGTGCACTTCAAGTGTTCCTATTTCACAATTACTTCGCACTCATCAGCTATACAGATTGGAAAACCCAATTGAGGTGTTATGAAAGATTAGAATTCGATCACATACTTTTTGATATTCCAAAATTCTTGTGGGCAAATTGCCAAAATTTAACCCCATATTCGAACACATGCACTAAAGCTTGGTTGCAAAAATACCAGACAAAATGCACAACTATAAAAAGACTATTAACTTTCCAAAAAAAAAAAATACTATTTTATTTCACTTTTTTTATTTTTCTTTCTCCTTACTTTCATCGATGTCAGTAATTATTCATCAATAAATCATTATTCTATCGTCAACCAATTATGAATCATTCATAAATCAATGACCCCCTCAACCAAGCATTCATCAATCAAGTTAATGAACCAATTATCTCGTTTATGGCAACCTTTGAGATGAGTATTACCGATATAGATAACGTGTATTCAATTCAGATACTAACATAGTAATGCTGAAATAGGAAAGTGATTATTCGCTACTTCCTTCCATTTCATACTGACAGCCGTTCAAATTACCCTCCAATAAATGCCCAGTCTTCTTGAAGTTCCAAAAAAAAAATTGGACAAATTGACAGACGCAGGGAAACTCCTACTTACCATTCTTTCTCTGGCATCAAGGTTTGATTCACAATCTTTAGTTGTATTCCAACAGACTGTACATGGCGGATATTTATCACTCTTTGTGCGAAGTCAATAAAAATTCGTTGATCTCGAAACGAACAATCTTCTAGTGAAGATTTTTCAGATCGTTGCAGGTCTGTGAAGGTCCAGGTTTGGTATAAATAAATCTGTCCGTCTCAGTATGGTCATATCTCTTGAAATAGTTTCAAAATTTTTTTTGTACTTGTCTGGATTAAATGTGAAAATGCTGTATATGTGAAGAGGAGGACAAGACATAGCAATGCATTGTTGAAGGTAAAGGTTACGAAACCACCAAATTGAATGAAAAGAAGTCAGAATGGATGTCTTTCGACTTCGTTGTACTCTTATGAGTTTTTTTGGGCAACAGCATTGCTAGTTATACCGTCAATAATGTGTGCTGGAGAGAACAGGTTCAAAACATTGCCAGGTACGATGATGGTTAACGACTACATTTTGTTTGAGTTTATTGGGGGTAGCCAAGTGAGATTGTGTGGGGGAGGACACGAAAATCGTCCCAGCCACAACTGCTTGGCCGCATCGGAGTCAGAAAAACGACCTTGGTGGTTATGAGGGTAGTTACCATAATGAGCTTAGTCTTATCTATCTGTATGGAATGTGCACATGACACACAGCGCCTTACAACAGTGTGGATTGTAATAGAGGTTATTCCTTCTACATAGACGGCACAGTCTCGGTGATAGTGCAAACCCCGCGTCCCGGGTCGGGCGTTATTGTGGATCCATTTGGCCCCCCCTTCTGTTTTGTGCGCACGACCTACACTTTATCGGAGCCCTTGCTGGGGCTGGTCTTATCTATGTAACTCGACGGGTATAAAAATAATCAGCCAACACTTGTGCCATTCCTTTTTGTTGTTCCACTTACTGACTCGTTTAATTCTGACTTCTTCCACTGCTTCGGGAATATAATAATTTGGTATATAAATATATATATAATAACTGTTAGAAATGGGTTCATCCACATCCAAAACATCTTCAATTCCAAATAAACAAGACATGATAACTACCGATTCAGAAATGACCAACGAAAAAGTCTCCCACTACTCCCCTGCGGCCACAGATTTTGAAGAACACTTCAAAGATCTTGAAATTACTGCTGGTGACAAGATTGAAGTAAACCCCCTTTCTGGATCTAGATTGGCCAAATGGGAAGACGACTTCAAGGCTCAAACTAAAAACATCTTGACTCAAAATGCCTTTGCTAAAAACGCTATTGAGAATATCATTGCCAAGGGCAATGTTAATGACCAATCGTTAAAGGACAGATACTTGTTTAATGTCACTGTCGAAACAATTGGATCTGCCTCCCATCTTAACAACCAAAAGCTGTCCGGCAGATGTTGGATCTTTGCTTCTTCGAATGTTTTCAGAACCCATGTCATCAAGAATTACAATTTGAAAGATGACGAGTTCCAAATCTCGCAAACTTACTTATATTTCTATGACAAGTTAGAAAAGGCTAACTTCTTTTTAGACAACATTGAAGACACTGCTGACGAAGATTTGGATTCAAGATTGATCCATTACTTGTTTAGTGCCCCAGTCAATGATGGTGGTCAATGGGATATGATCGTTAACCTCGTCACCAAATATGGTTTGGTTCCAAATGAAGTCTTCCCAGATAATGCTCAATCCACCAATTCATCAAAATTGAACTATGTGGTAACTGAAAAGTT
Source organism: Candida frijolesensis (assembly GCA_030557105.1). NCBI lineage: Eukaryota > Fungi > Ascomycota > Pichiomycetes > Serinales > Debaryomycetaceae > Candida > Candida frijolesensis. Next base: position 28,275 of record JAKTVH010000076.1, on the reverse strand, counting down.
GAGGGAATATGGTCTTAAGCTTAGAGACTTGATTCGAAAGGATGCTCCTAAAGATGTTGTATCTTCATTCAAGGTTAGTGCCTTAAAATCTATCTACAAGACGCTTGCATTGGCGTTGGGTACTCCACCAAAGGCCACCGATGAATTTGTTTGGGAATTTATCGACAAGGATGGCAAGTACAAGCACTTCAAAACTACTCCATTGGACTTCTACAAAACTCATGTTAAATACGATGCAGCTGAACATTTCTCCTTGATTCACGATCCAAGAAATTCGTATGACAAATTGTACACTGTTGACCGTTTGAACAACATTTCGGGAGGAAAACCAATTGAATACGTCAATCTTGAAGTCGAAGAAATCAAAGACGTTGCCATCAAAATGTTGAAGGACAATGAGCCAATTTTTTTTGGTTCGGATGTTGGTAAGTTTGCTGACCGTACGTCTGGTGTTTTGGATACCACTGCGTATGACTACTCAACTGCATTTGATTTCGATTTGAATATCACTAAGCTGCAAAGATTGAAAGTTGGTTCTTCCATGATGACCCATGCCATGGTGATCACTGGAGTTCACATTGATCCTGAAACTAACAAACCTGTCAGATGGAAGATTGAAAACTCCTGGGGTGATCTGGTTGGACAAAAAGGTTGGTTTTTAATGACCGATGAATGGTTTGACGAGTATGTGTTCCAAATTGTCACTAGCAAGAAGTACGCTTCAAAAAAGGCTTACGATGTCTGGAAGAAGAAAGAGTTCACTGTCTTACCATATTACGATCCAATGGGTGCTTTGGCTTAGACTTGTTTGAATGTTGTGTGTATAAGTTTGTTTTTTTTCGCGATAGATTGTGTAGATGTATGTATGCTCTTAAATATCAATCATTATTAAACTATATGTCTATGTAATTTTCATTTTCGATTTGTGCTGTCACATCAGGTAGTTCAGTCAGGGCCATCACTGCCGCCACTTCTGGAGTTTCACCAACAGTCTCATCAACCTGTACCACTGGCACGTCATCCAACCCCACCTCTCCAGCTACAACATCGTCTTCATCTTGTGGGTGTTCCCCTTGTTGTTCTTGTTGTTCTTGTTGGTCTTCTTCGTCTTCCACTTGTTGTTTTCCTTCCTCTTCTTCTTCTTCTTCTTCTTCTTCAGGAGTTTTGGCTGCTGCTGCTGCTGCTGCGGCCGCAGCTGCCATTAGTCTGGCTTGTTTTTTGGAAATCCTGGTTTCCCCACGTTCTTGTCGTAATGCTTGCTGTTCACGGTATTTTGCAAGGTATATCTTCAATACTTCCGCGTAATTCTCAAATCCTAAATCATACATGGAATACAATATGTCTTCACCATTGATGGTTTTTCTCTTCTCTTTTAGACATTTGTCACTGGCTTCACTAGTTATAAACGAAATGAATTCAGAAACACATTCTTGCATACATTCTTTCGCGTCTTTAGAAACTTTTGCTGTAGGTGGTAATGTGGTTTTCATGATACGAGAAACGTTCGCTATTGGCAACCAACGATCTTGTTCTCGCAACTCTATATCTCTGACATTTTGCTGGTTCATTGTAAGAAGGGAAATGGTATGTGTCTCTGTCTGTGCGTGCGCGTGTATGTGTGTCTCTTGTTTTCTTGATCAGTCAAGTTAATCACTGGTTTTATTAATAAAATGTGAACGCAGAAAAGGTGTATACAAAATAGTTCAACCTGGTAGGAGCCAATCGGGATTTGGTGTAATCTAAGAAAAACTTTCTTCTTGTTCGCTACTTCTTTCTCTGCTACTTTTTTTTTTTTGTTGTTTTTGTTCTTAGCAGGAGCAGGAGAAATCAGGATTTGTTCGCTGAAATCCGGAGTCAATTATGTACTGGAGACACGACCTGGAAAATTTCTCTCCTCCCACTACCATGTCTAACAGACACGATAACAACAATATAACTACATCAAGCAGGCTTATGGGGGTACCTTAGAAATGACAACGAAGGATACATCAACTGACAATGTTGTTAACCAGTCGGCAAAGGGCATTACAAACTTGATATTTGTTCAAGTTATTACAAAGTTGTTCACGTTTGCCTTGAATCAGTTGATAGTGCGGTATTTGACCCCGTCAATTGTCGGCATGACATCATATTTGGATTTCATATATTCAACGGTTTTGTTTTTCAGCAGGGAATCAATTCGATTATCAATCCAACGTATCCAGAATGATGCTGGCAGCAGCAATAGTAAAGATCGGGCAATTCAAAAAGTCATCAATTTTGGACTACTTGCCGTGATACTATCAGCACCGATATTATTGATCGTTGGATATTGGCAAGTGAATTATTCGGTCATGACGACAACTTTGGCCCTGCTTCCATTCCATGCGTTGATTATTTCATTAGTGCTTTTCCTGATTGTATTGGAATTGGTCACGGAGCCACTTTATTGTTTGTATCAGTTTCAATTGGATTTTGGGAAACGGTCCCGATTTGAAGGACTAGCGATTTTAGTGAAATGTGTGGTTACATTTTTGTCTATTATGGTGGTTAAAAGGTATGCAAATCATGGTGACGATTTCTTTACAGGAGCTGCTATATGTGGGTTTGCAGCTGGTCAAAGCAGTTATTCTTTGGTGTTGTTTCTTTGCTACTTCGGATCCTTCACGACGGAATACGCCAACAAGAATGTCACGTATGGTTTGGTTAAAATGAATGATGAGAAGCCTGTGGCGTCGTATTATTTTCAACCGGATATTTTAGTACTTGTTAAAGGGTTTTTTGTGCAAATGATTTTCAAGCAATTTTTGACGGAAGGAGACAAGTTATTAATAACCTATTTGTGTACCATCGAGGAACAAGGGATATATGCGGTGATTTCAAATTATGGCTCAATGGTCGCGCGGTTGTTGTTCCAGCCATTGGAAGAATCAACCCGATTGATGTTTACAAAATTGCTCAATGAATCGAGCAAAGAAAATGACCAATCCAAGTATGGTCAATCGTACGGCTACTTAAAGTTGATATCTATATCGTATTTCAACTTAAGTTTATTGATTTTGTTTGCTGGTGTTACCAATGGGTCTTTTTTACTTAAGATATTGATGGGAGGAAAAAGTTCCAATTGGGCAAGTACAAATATATTTGACCTTTTCCCCCAGTACGTCATATATATTCCATTTTTGGCTTTCAATGGTATTTTGGAAGCCTTATTCTCATGCATGGCGAATAGTTCTGATTTGCAGAATTTTTCCAAATTCATGACATTCATCACCATGACAATCTTGGCTGTTCTGTATTTGCTTATCGATAGCTTGAGTTTAAGAATATCTGGCTTGGTTTTGGCGAATATTATCAACATGAGTTTCCGAATTGTCTATTGTTACTGGCAAATTCAAAAATATTACAACAAGCATGGATTGAATATTCTGTTATATCAGATCTTGAAATACATCACACCCGCAACAGCAACAACTGCGATTTTGTGGGTACTTCAAGTGTCCGTGGTTGGGTATCACACTGCAACATTCCCACAGTTAGTTATTAGTGTGGGTATGTCCATGATGCTATTGGGACTGTTGTTATTGTTGGAAAGAGAGAACTTGAAGCGACCAGTAGCTATACTTTCACGGAGATTTTTAAAATCCAAATCGGATTGAATAGACAAGTAGTAATAGACAATAATAAACTATACTTGATAATGATAATTAGATTAAAGAAGAAAAAAAAAAACTTAGAGTCGTAACACCACATACTATAACTTTTATTAACAAGTTCAGTGCCATCCGTATTCGCCTCCACCACGATTAGCAATACTGTGCTGAATTGCTTCCCTTCAGAGTTGATGCTAAACATTACCAGAAGCTGGAAACACTGATTACTCAAGTGGCCAAACTTCCATTCGCGGGGATCGAGCCGGACACTTCACTCTTAGAAAGTTTAACAAAGGTAAAGTACAAAAGCGTGTGCACTTCCGCTACAGGCCATCACAGCCAGAAAAACAATTTTTCGTTACCTTGTCACTATGACTTCCATTTAAAATTTACATTTTGCTTGATCTCGCAAGAACAAGATATGGTGGACAGTTTTTCTTAACTTCATGAGGTCATAACTCATCTTGTCCTGTTATGCACAGTATTGTGATTTTGTTTAAGGCATGGTGTATGGTTAAAATTGTACTTCTTTTGGAGTAATTTTGCAACTTTTCAGATTTTTTTGAGGCAGAAACCGTTTTAATTTTTTAGTAACATAGAAACAGTAAAACTCGTATTGTGGTTCTATTTTATTACAGTAATCAATTGAAAGACTACATCATATAACTCATTGCGCAAGATACTACTGGTAATTGGAAGTGTCCAATCCTGTTGAATAATCAAGTTAGTTGTGTAGTTTTCATACAAACTTCAGTTGTAGCTTAACAGAGAAAAAGAAGAAAAAAAAAAAAATACATTAGTACAAACAAACCAGTCCATCTCCAACCATCACCCCAACCTAAGAATGTCTCTACTTGAACTTCTGAGTGAGATAGACAAATTGGCGCAGCTAGTAAATGAAAAGAACCAAGAATTAGAGAATCTACGCAAAGATTACGATGCAAAATTACAAGTCATTAATCAATATATTGAAAACTTATCCTTGTCTGGGGTATCTTCAACAACAACAACGACCGATGAGCAATTGATCAGGGAGTTATGCAAACCTATCGATTGTCCTAATTGCAGTCACAGAGTGTGGGAAAATGATAGTAAGTCATCGTTTTTGCTACTACCCAAGAATAGGATTCAGACACAATCCAAGTGGGATGTTGAAAATAAACCTCCTAGATTGCAAGCACAATCACTTCCATCACCTCCGGCAGTTAGCAGATCGTCTAAAAGTAAATCCAAAATTGAATGTTCATATTGTAAAAATACTGGTCACACGAGAGCCAAATGCCAAATGAGATTGAATACCCCCATTACTACAAATAACAACAATCCATGAATATATTTAAAAAAAATCCAATAGGTTTATTATCTTCATCGATTGTAAGAAAAAAAAAGCAATATACATTTTAACATTGTAATAATACATCTATATTCATAATCATTTACTTGCTTGAACCATTGCCTCTAGATGTTGATGGAAAAGTTAGTACAACTGTATTTTTTGTTTTTGGTTTATTCGTTATAGTTTTTCAAACGTACCTCTTCTTGATGCATCTTGCAACAAGGTGCAATCCACACTAGCAGGGTTCATATGGACATAGCGCACGGTAGAACCTCTTATGAACAAATTCTTCACTGCATCTAAATATGGGTATTGTTGACTATTCGTGCAAGTTATATTATCTAATTTTAAATTCAAAAATTGATCCACTGACTTCAAGGTTCCCCTTATTTCCATATCATTTTTCAATTCTACCGTCACTTCTTGGTCTACCAAGGTCTTGAAAAAACTGAAAAACAACATCACTGACAAAAAAAATGTATATATATGTGTCGAGGAGATTATTGAGCTGTCTAGCAAGGTGAATTCAATTCTGATGGTGAAATTCTTACATTTTTTTTTTTTCGCTGTCTCTCGCTCTCTCCCCCTCTGTGTGTGTGTGTGTGCTTAGTGCAAACATTTATTTTGGTCAAACTGCACACCACGAACATCTGTACAGGAATTTAATGGTGTTGGTTAGAATTTCGTTAATAAATGAGGTTCTATACATGTTACTGAACCAAAAATATTTTCTTCTTTCTTGTTGTTATTTTGACTCATCATTGATGCCATGTTTTGGGAAGTTCGAAAGAAAGCGTAAGTATCATATGACGAAGTAAGGTTTTGTCTTTTGGTCTCATCAAAATCACCTAAGAGCCAACTTGGTTCCACTTGGTCAGGAAACTCATTTTGAATTTTTAGAATATTTTCCACTTTATTAATTCCACTAGAATAAGGGATCAAGTTAGGAGTTACAGGGTATAATGTTAATTCACAGTTTTGATCGTCACTGGAATAATCACAGGTGTTTCCGTTTGCGTTCCATTGCACACACAAACTTCCCAAATTCAAATCATGTTCAGTGTGCTTGGGGATGACGGTTATATGCAGTTGAGCCTCATGTTTTTTACTGTTATCTTCATAAATACCGGGATTCTTGACACGAACGGAAACAGAAGGAGTATTTGAAACAGCAACAATGACATACGTATCATCGTCATCTAAACGGACCAATAATTGAACTTGCAAAATGACATCAATTGCATACTTTTTGTTTTGAATAGCGTTGCTAATTGAGATTCTATCATATCTTGCCACTTTCGTGTAATTTTCGTTGGACGGGTAGTTTTTCAACACAGAACTGGGTGTTAGTGGTTCCAAAGCTTTATAGTCATGGAAAAACAAGCTTTTAAATTCCCTAAGCTTGGACTCCTTTTTTATTCTAGCACCTTCTTTTATAGCTATATGTTTGGGGATTGTGCCTGGTATCACAGCGAACGTTGGCGGTTCTACAATGGATCCTTGTTCTCTTTTGGCCGTGTGTTGAACTAAGCTAACTTCATTGTCATCATGAACCGATTTTCCTACCAACCGAATAGCAAAGTATTTTGCATCCAACTGCTTATTTCCAACGAGGACGTAGAACCCATGAGTTTGAAAGATACTAAGGTTTTTCTTTCCATATTCCTTAAAGCAAAACGAAGAAACCACTGAGATGTAATTACGTTTATATCCGACCCATTTCCCATCATGTAAATTAAACCCACGATCAATGCGAGATTCTAATTGTGGAGTAACTCTTTTATCTGTTTCCTTTATGAATAATTGAGCTACTTGGATAGTTGGTTGGAAAGGAGGACCAATGCTATATTGCAACCTTGATCGTGGTGCAATTCTCGACTTTTTCTTGAATGTAGAACATGTAGGATCCGATTTGAAATGTAATGAGGGGGGGATCTTGGAAATTGACCTTTTATTGACTTTGTTTCTGGCTGTCATGATTTAGCCGCCGAATTCACTAATACAGAATTTTTTTTATTTCGATTTTCTTAGTTTTATGGTGTGCCGCCAATTCTCTATATGTATTTTCTTTCTCTTTTTCTTTTCCTATTTTTTTTTTTTTTTTTGCAACATAAATAGTCTGATTCTACCATTGACGATCAAACGTTTTAAGAATGTAAAAGACATTCCCATATCGAACCTAACAACTTTAAACCTATGTTTTATTTCTTAGTCCCTTACCACACACTTTCAACTTCCACCTTTACAAAATTGTATGGAGAACTGGTAGCGACCAAATATTGTGTCACACACGACAACCTCCCTCATCGCCTGTACTACAAAAAAAATTGTATATAGAGACAAAAAAAAATTGAAAAATCAGAATTTTACAGGCCTGTGTGTGTTTTATTTCTCTTCCCGCCATCCACCTACGAATAGTGTCAGAAACAATGGGTAAAAAAGCTATTGATGCACGTATCCCAGCCTTGATCCGTAATGGTGTTCAAGAAAAGCAAAGATCATTTTTCATTATTGTCGGAGATAAAGCTCGTAATCAACTTCCAAATTTGCATTATTTGATGATGAGTGCCGATTTGAAGATGAACAAATCCGTTTTATGGGCATATAAAAAGAAATTGTTGGGGTTTACTTCTCATAGACAAAAGCGTGAAGCCAAGATTAAGAAAGATATCAAGCGTGGGATTAGAGAAGTAAATGAGCAAGATCCCTTTGAAGCATTCATTAGTAACCAACACATTAGATATGTTTACTATAAGGAAACTGAGAAGATCTTGGGTAACACTTATGGGATGTGTATTTTACAAGATTTTGAAGCCATAACGCCCAACTTGTTGGCTCGTACTATTGAAACAGTCGAAGGAGGTGGTTTAGTAGTCATTTTATTGAAGAATATGACATCATTAAAGCAATTGTATACCATGTCCATGGATATTCACTCAAGATATAGAACGGAAGCCCACGATGACGTGGTTGCCAGATTTAATGAAAGATTTTTACTTTCTTTGGGATCTTGTGAAAACTGCTTGGTTGTCGATGATGAATTGAATGTCTTGCCAATATCTGGAGGTAAACACGTTAAGCAATTGCCACCCAAAGATGATGACGAATTAACCCCTCATGCAAAGGAGTTGAAAGAATTGAAAGAAAGTCTTGCCGACGTTCAGCCAGCCGGTTCATTAGTAGGCTTGTCAAAAACCATCAATCAAGCTCAGGCTATTTTGACTTTTATCGATGTAATTTCAGAAAAGACATTAAGAAGTACTGTTACGTTGACAGCAGGTAGAGGTCGTGGTAAATCTGCTGCTCTAGGTATTGCCATTGCTGCTGCTATCTCCCATGGATACTCCAACATTTTTGTGACGTCTCCTTCGCCTGAGAACTTGAAAACCCTTTTTGAATTTATTTTTAAAGGTTTCGATGCTTTGGGATATACCGAACACATGGATTATGACATTGTTCAATCTACCAATCCATTCTTCAACAAGGCTATTGTCAGAGTAGATGTCAAAAGAGAACACCGTCAAACAATTCAATATATTGCTCCAAATGATAGTCATGTATTAGGACAAGCCGAATTATTGATCATTGATGAAGCGGCTGCCATCCCACTCCCTGTTGTCAAAAAATTGATGGGACCATACTTGGTCTTTATGGCATCTACAATTAATGGTTACGAAGGTACGGGTAGATCTTTATCCTTGAAATTGATTCAACAATTGAGACAACAATCCAACAACGCTGCTCCGTCTGACACCACCATCGTGTCGAGAGACAAAAAATCAAACGAATTATCAGGCTCATTGACGAGAAATTTGAAGGAAGTAATGTTGGACGAACCAATAAGATATGCTCCGGGAGACGCTGTTGAGAAATGGTTGAACAAATTGCTTTGTCTTGATGTTACCTTGGCCAAAAACGCCAAGTTTGCCACCAAGGGAACTCCACATCCTTCTCAATGTCAATTATTCTACGTTAATAGAGATACTTTATTTTCGTACCATCCTGTTTCCGAAGCATTTTTGCAAAAGATGATGGCATTGTACGTTGCATCTCATTATAAGAACTCTCCAAACGATTTGCAATTGATGAGTGATGCCCCAGCACATCAATTGTTTGTCTTATTACCTCCAATCGAGGCAGGAGATAACAGAATTCCAGATCCACTCTGTGTCATTCAATTGGCATTAGAAGGGGAGATTTCCAAAGAAAGTGTAAGAAAATCCTTATCTCGTGGCCAAAGAGCTGGTGGTGACTTGATTCCATGGTTGATATCTCAACAATTCCAAGATGAAGAATTTGCTTCTTTGTCAGGTGCAAGGGTGGTGCGAATTGCTACAAACCCTGAATACTCAGGCATGGGTTATGGTTCTAGAGCAATGGAGCTCTTACAGGATTACTACCTGGGTAAGTTTACCGATATCAGCGAATCTAGTGAATTGAACGACCACACTCTTGTCAGAGTCAGCGACAAGGAATTAGCCAAGGCGTCCTTGAAGGATGAGATTAAATTGAGAGACGTGAAAACATTACCTCCGTTACTATTGAAATTGTCAGAAAAGGCTCCTTACTATTTGCATTACTTGGGGGTGTCGTACGGGTTTACTTCACAATTGCATAAATTCTGGAAAAAATCTGGTTTCACTCCGGTTTATTTGAGACAGACTGCTAACGAATTAACCGGCGAACATACTGCCGTGGTGATAAATGTTTTACCAGGTAGAAAAGATAAATGGTTGCATGAATTCTCCAAAGATTTCCACAAGAGATTCTTAAGTTTGTTGTCATATGAATTCAAAAAATTCCAAGCCTCACAAGCATTAAGTATAATAGAGGCAACTGAACAAGGAGAAGGAAACACCGGAACCCAATCCAAATTAACAAAGAATCAATTGGATGTTTTATTGTCTCCATTTGATTTAAAAAGATTGGATTCCTATGCCAATAACTTGTTAGATTACCACGTTATTGTTGATATGTTGCCTTTGATTTCCCAATTATACTTTTCCAAAAAGACAGGTGATGACATTAGTTTGTCTTCGGTTCAATCTGCAATCTTGTTGGCTATTGGTTTACAACACAAGGATATGGACCAAATTGCCAAAGAATTGAACTTACCAGCCAACCAAGCCATGGCCATGTTTGCTAAAATTATCCGTAAGTTTTCGACCTACTTCAGAAAAGTTTTAAGTAAAGCTATCGAAGAGAGCATGCCCGAATTGGATGACGAACGTGTGGATGAAATGGATGGCAAAAGTTCAGAACTCCTTGATGTTGAAGCTGTTGAACAGCAATTACAAGACGATTTGGAAGAAGCTGGGGATGAAGCTATAAAGGAAATGAGAGAAAAACAACGTGAATTGATCAATGCTCTTAATTTGGACAAATATGCCATTGCGGAAGACGGAGAATGGGACAAAAAATCCATGGACAAAGTTGCTAAAGGGAAAGGGGGTGTTGTTAGTATAAAAAGCGGGAAAAGGAAGTCTGGAGAAAGTGCCAGTGATATTTATGAAAAGGAGATGAAGTCGGCCAAGAAGTCAAAAAAGTCAAAGAAGTAACTGTGCCGAAAGAATAAGTAGCAATGATTGCAAAAATAGAAAGAATCAAGCAAAACAAAGAAAAATAAAATAAAATAAAATGAATATCTATAAACGTTCTAAAATGGAGTTGAGTGCCTTCTCCACCAAGTCGTAGAGAGAGATGGTATCATCATTCTTCATATCCACGAGGCCGTATTTCTTGAGCACCGTTTGCTCCACTTCATTGTTATCCGCATTTCCGTTTTTAAATAAATAGTTGTGACTCTTGATGTAAGCGGGATAGACTATTTTGGAGTAATAGTCGGGCGGATCGACCCAAAAGCCTTCCGTCGTAGTGTAGCCCTTCCTCGACTCCCGCCTGTTCCTCAACGTATCGAAAGGGGCATGGAAAAATAGCTTCACATCGAAAAGATTAATTATACTTGGATCATGGAACAACATAAAACCATCAACTAAAATAATCTTCTTATTTTTAAACTTATACCCCATTTCAGTAATTTTCAACTCTAGTTGTGACTCTGACTGTTTCAGCAATTTTAGATCAGCTTCGTTGGGTTCGATGGATTTCACATTCACATATATACCCTTCTTGAAATGCTTGAGACATTCGACAAATTTATCAAAATTGATAGCTTCTGGACAGTCCCAATTCTGGTATCCCGTGTCCTTATCGATAGGTATTTCAGAGTCTGTCAAATAAAAGTCATCGAGATGTATTAGCAAAGTGTCTTGAGGCAATAAAATCTTGAGCGACTTGGCGACGGTGGTTTTACCTGACGATGAGGGTCCTCCAAGAGCAACCAACACAATGTCATCTGGGGGAATATTATTTGTTTCAACAGTCATATAATAGGTGTTTCAAATTGTAATTAGGAGGAGAAAACGGTAGAATCAAAATAACCACCTGAAGCCTTGTGATCTTTTTATTACTAAGTTCGTACATACATGGATGGCTGTATTTTTTTTTTTTTTTTCTCTTCGTCCAGTTTTGCGTTTGGCGATCGCTGAAGGAATTGGTTCGAATAATTGCTGCTTGTGGACAGGACAGATAGGGCGAACTACCGCAGGAATCACCGCACTTATTCGATTCGTTATCTCCTTCTCCAGCACCCACTCCGACTCCAACTTAACTCCGAACCACAAGTGTAGGATACATACATTAGTTATCAACAATAGAGGAACCACATGCTTCCCCAAACACAAAGCGCTCATTCTCTTTTTCCGTTGTAATTATTTTTGTTCCGCAGAATGTTCGTTGGTTATGAAGCCTTATCTCTAAACTGCATTTGTCGAAAAAGCTTAGACTCTGGAATTGTTCGAACAACAACAACAACAAAAAAAGTACCATCTTTGAGAAAGAAGATCAGCCTGTTTCTTTTATCACATCGGATCAAACAAGATTTTGCCTCAGAAATGATTCTGTAGGCCGTGCTAATAGCAGATATGGATCCTGTGAAAATAGCGCCCCCCGGGATGATAAGCACTTCAACCCGCCCCCCAAGTGATGTAACAAGGCAGGCCGCTTAGACGCAATTTGAGATTAGGAAAGATGAATTGTCGTACAATCTAGATGCAATGTTATTACAACTTATCTAGATGGTTTGATTCTGGCGTTTCATTCCTATTGTTTAGCTTTTTGCCTTGTTGTGAAGGTGTAGTTCATGTCCAACATTTTCACGTACGTCAATTCCCAACGTATCACGGATTAAAAAAAAAAAAAAACGAAAACAAAGAAATCAAATTATATATCCATATACAGTAATTTACCTGACGCCTAAATTTATAGCTAGACATTGTTACCAAACGGATAGCGGGCGTCTCGACCTGTTCGTCGTTTCAGACGGGCATTTCTAATGATTGGTTACAAAACAATTGTACATTATCTCCAAAGATTGGTTGGGCCCTAGTTAGGACTCATTATCACCTCTACCGAGAAAGAAGTATTCGATTTTTGGGTGAATCCGGACGAGTCATTAACGACCCAACAAAGACAGTTTTCAGAGAACAATGGCAGACAAATAAGATATAAATAAAGAAAAACGTAGAAGAATAGACTCCAATGTGACATGAAGTTGTACATGGAGACGGAAGCATCATCTTGATGATGCAAGTTCCACACGCAACCCAAAAAATTACGTTCGGATATTATAAGTTGGACAAAATACATTCTTCTCCTGATACAATTTTCTTGTCGAATACTCACTTTGTTCAGCAAGTTATAATACTAGAATATATGTACCTGAGACAGATTAGAACAAGAAAGAAGGAGAACAACTCATTTCCCCTTTGACGTTTCTAATAATATCTTTGTGGATGCTATCTGTAAACGGTAATAAATTTTTTTTTTTCGCAACTTCTCTTCACTATGTATGCAAGTTCTCATGCCCCAAATAGGAAATCTTTATGTGCACCTTTTTTTTTAGTGTCTTGACTTTCTTCACTTTCTTTCTTTTCCTTGTATTATTTGCTTTTTACGAATTAAATCAAATGGAGTTGCCCTTACTTCCAGGTGTATATAAACAAAGTTGTATCCCCCCTTTTTTCTGACTACTCAGGTGCACTTCTTCTGATCATTTTGGAAAGAAATAATCAACTTGCCTGGCGTGTTCCATCGACATCAACTCTCTTCTTTTCATTTCTTGTCTTACATTATTTTGTCCATATACTCGTCCTCAAGCACAGGCATGAGCCAAACACCGCCAGATGAACCACATTATCATCTGTATGCCATACCGAGAGACATAGAAATGCAGATCAACGAAATCACAAACTTGCAGAATTTGTTGAACCATAAAATACTGAATCTCCAGGACCAGTTACAAAACCTAAATCAGAACCAGAACCAGAACCAGCCTCAAACCCAAACCAACCAACAGCTCCAGCAGCTTCAACAACTTCCCCAACCACAGCAATTACCTTCACCTCCACATCAGCAATATCAAGAGAAGATAAGGCTACCTCCGATAACAGAGTTGCCTCTATATAAGGAACACCCAATCACCCCACCACCTATTTATAAACAACCACAACAGCTACCAATTCTCCAACAGCCGCCTAAGAAGAAGAGAAAGCAAACAACGATAAATTTCATGATATCCACACCTTCCAACCCTCCGGTTAAGAAATATAACAAGTAGATAGATGATACCAAAATGTATAATATATTGCAACGTATGCGATTGTCCGCAAATTTCTTTTATGTTCTCTGTGATCGCGAATGCAGAAATTAGCTGGAACACGGGATTATACTTTCAATACTTTTCATTATTCATAGACATTAACTAGCAGTAATGTTCCAGGAACAAGGAACTCTTAATACGAACAGTCTTCTTTTTTTTTTTTCATGGATATTCAAGTAATATTCTCCCGA
>JAKTVH010000076.1:0-11289 GCA_030557105.1 Candida frijolesensis | reverse complement strand
TACAATGCCCACCAAAGATTTGTCAATTATGTCCTGCCTAATCAAACTGCTGTCAATTCAGATGCCGAGGACGATGACAATCCACCAAAATTGTAAGCCTATTAACATTACAACATTATTTATAGATACTACTAATAGACACTACTAATAGACATGGCTTAATAGACACTACTAATAGACATGGCTTAATAGACATTACTTTGTTGGACATTTTTGAAGGTCGATCGACGCAGACAAAACAAAACAACAACAAAAAAAAATCCCCAGGAAAGTGGTGGACATCTCTGCTCACTCGGTATAACTTTATACGTATATAAATTATTTGCATTGTAAGCTTATCTAAAACCTAAAGAAAACCCATAAAGACACTCGGAACAAAACGCACCTATTGAGAAGCACATTGCACACCTGGACCACCAGCTTGCCCTTCATCATCTGAATCGTAAGCGTCACCTCTTCTTCTGCTTTGTTCATGTTTGGCTGGTTCGTAATTAACCATTTCACATTCATCAATTTCTGCACCTTCTGGAATTTCAACTTCTTTTCTTGCTGGCAAAATACTGGCCAATTCTTTCAATTTTTCTTCGCTAGCAAAATTGTTTTCTGGGAATTTGACATTGAATTTTAACAACAAGTTACCTCTTCCAGTTTGTCTGTAGATTGGCATACCTTGGCCCTCGACAACTTTGATTTCACCAGGTGATATGACTTCACCGGGTGTGACATTTATCTTGACCCAATCGCCAGAGATGTCTTTGAGCGATACAATTCCACCGCACAAAGCAGTAGCCAACTCGACATCGTATTCCATAAACAAATCGTTACCCTTTCTTTGGAATTGAGCATCACGTTTTTCATCGACAAGGAAGATAACATCACCCGGAGTGACACCTGGAGCTTGATCACCTTCACCGGAGAAGACGATTCTTTGGCCATCACGCATACCTGGTTCGATATGGACTTGCAAGATTTTTCTTTCAGATTGAGTTTTGGCACCTTTACAGGTCTTACAACGGTCTTTTGGATCACACAAGTCACCGGTACCTTGACATTTGTCACACACGGTTTGGAATCTTTGAATCATAGGACCCATTTGTTTGGTGACAAATTTCATACCAGTACCGTGACAATCTGGACATTGCTGGACTTTGCCTTCAGCTCCACCACGACCGTCACAATCCTTACAGAGGACAGTCTTGTTCAAAGCAAGCTTGACAGATTTACCCTTATAAAGATCGGCAAGGGAACATGAAATGGAGTGTTTGATATCTTTGCCTCTTGCTGGACGTTGAGGACCACCGTGGAAACCGCCACCGAAAAACTGACTGAAAATATCGTCAGCATTCATGCCTGGTCCTCCTTGACCTTGTAACCCTTCTTCACCATATTGATCGTAAATACTTCTCTTGTCAGGGTCACTTAAGACTTCATACGCATGAGAAATTTGTTTGAATTTTTCGTGAGCTTCAGCCAGGGGGTTCTTATCTGGATGGTATTTGAGCGCAGCCTTTCTATAAGCCTTCTTTAAGTCAGATTCGGAACAAGAAGGATCGACTCCCAACAAAGTATAGTATTGATTCTTGGTGGACATGCTTGAAAACGGTTCTGGTGGAAACTGGATAACAGCACTGAAAGAAAATTTTTCTATTTTTTTTTGCTTTTTTTTTTTTTTCTTCCATCTTCTCACCGTGTTACTAATGCGTAGTGAGCATGAGCTTTGTGCAGGAACGCAACAAATTGCCACACCAGCGACCAAAGGAAGCATTGAAACAACCCGTTGCTGTTTTGATGTAGATTAAGTTCGTTGGTTGACTCTAGAGTAGCGTATCGCTTAGAAATTGGTCATTACAACGTGCTGTATCCGTCTTTACTGTTACCGGTACTAGAAAAAAAATAAACTGATACGCTGCTCGTGGGTGATCAACCATCAACCATCGAATGTTCTAGAAAAAGAATTGCACATGTCATTGCCAAAGTTCGACATAAATACACTGTATACCTGCACCTATACCTCTACGTCCGTGTCGTAACCCTTTTGAAACTAGCCAGCGTGTTCAACAATCTCACTAACCAACTTACCATCGACGATTCTGTTCAAGATTTGTTCAGGCACGGCCAACTCATTGTAATCGTCCTCCCCATTTGGAACATTGATGTTCAATGCAGTTGTGCTGCTTGTGACAATCTGACAGTCGTGTTCAACACTCTCTTTGGATAAGTAAATAACCCCTTCGTCGGATTTGTCGATGTTGATGGTTGGCACTAATCCGAGAACTTGGATACCGAACTTGACTGCCTTGACAATATCAATACCCGAGATCAATGAATCAATCACAAGACTCACACCCTTGTTGTTAGAAAGGAAAACATTGTTGGCTTTACCTTTCAATTGAATAGTGGTGTTTTCACAGTTTGAAATGAAAACAGATTGTTGTGGTTCAACGTCGATTGCTATAATCGATTCTGCATTGCTGAAGTTCAAGACTTGCCACTTGTTGTCTATCAATTCTTTCGTAGGTTTCTTCTGTACTTGGGCAGCAGGAGCGGCAGAGGAAACAGAAGCATGCGAACCTGACAAACTGGTTGGTTTCTTTGGTGGTGGAGGAACCTTCTTTCTCAAGTCAGGATTCTTGTGTGTCATTTCTGACGGAGAAACCTTCTTCAAATTGCTTGTAATAGCACTACCTTGATTAATCTCTTGGAACAATGCCGCTGGTGATGCAGCAGGTGTGCTTTCGAAAACAGAAGCTGGTGGCGGTGGAGGAGGAGGAGGTGGTGGTGGAGCGGCGCCACCAGAAGCTGCACCTGCTGGACCTGGACCTGTAGCGGCCGGATTGGCCGCTGCGTAAGCTTCCGAAAATGGACCACCCTTGGCGTATGAGTCCTTCACATACGATTTCAAACTTTCAAAGATTGCCAAAAGTTGCTGGACCCATGGCTTATTGTCTTTCGCAACCTTGTTGGTCCAATAAACTGCAGTGTCTTTGATGTCAGCAACATATTGAACTGGTTCGTCAGTGAAGACCCATATGACAACATTCGATGCTTCACCAATGGCATTCAAGTAATTAGATCTACCAGCTTCCTTCAATTCGAGAATTTTCAGAATCTTTCCTTTCAAAGCGTCAGTCAATGCTTCTTTTTTACTTGGATCACGCCCTTGAATGGCACTCGTGACCTCATCAAAGGAGTCCTTGAACAATTGAGCAGTCTGCAAAACATTTGCGTCAATGCCTTTTGATGTCTCAATGAAATCAACAAGATTTTTTGAAACAGCCTCGGCAAGTGGGCTGGAAACAGAAGCTCCTGATCCCACCTCACGGGTAGTAGAAGTGGCAGCTACAGTAACAGGTGCCTTTTGTGTTGGTGCAGTACTAGTTTCGCCAGAAGGAGTAACGGAAGATTCAACACCTTTACCACTGATACGTTCGACACCGAATTTCTTTTTGTTGGCGTCCTCTTGGAATATCGTGATATCTTCAAGACGGGAAGTTGCGGCTTCCAATCTTTTCAAAATGGTCACAATGTTGTAGCCTTGCACATTGAATTGATTCTCCTCTGTAGACATACTGTTGGTTATTTTGTTAATGTTATTGTTATTGAAGTTGGTCGAGTATGTTCTAATAGTATCAGTCAAAATAGGAGTAAGTAAGAGGTGTTCTGCGGTGCTTGGTGGTGGGAAAAAAACACACCAGCTAAGCTTCCCTCATTGCGTCCAACAACCAAACAGAGTGCAATTGTACACGACCAAGTACAATGTGGCAGTACATGAATTTTTCTTCGTAACATCCATCTTTTTTCATTCACCCACCTTAAACTAGCATCACTAGACACCCACTGCAGCCCAATGTCCCCTATCAAAGTGAAAGGCGAAGAAGAGGCACTTTTGCCACAGGATATCCACCTACTCAAGGACGTCACTTTTGGAGATTTGTCACATCAGGAACCATTCTACGAGAATTATCAACCAAATGTGCCCATTGCCATAGATTTGGGAACTTCAACTTGGAGAATAGGATTGACTAATTCTCCAGAACCGAACAATATATTTCCGGGATTGGTCTCGCGTTATAGGGACCGAAAAGCTTTGAGAACCTTGACCGTCGTTGGCAATGACGTCTATTCCGACTCCGTTTTGCGATCGACGATAAAGGCTCCATTTGACGGCCCATTAATCACCAATTGGGACTATATAGAATTCATGTTGGACTATTCCTTTGAGCATCTTGGAGCAACTAGCGATAATGGCAAATTGAACAATCCCATAATCATGACAGAACCGGTAACATGTACTTACAATCAACGTAAATCAATGTATGAGCTATTATTTGAAGCGTACCAAGTGCCCAAAGTCAGTTTTGGAATAGATTCGTTGTTTTCATATTACGCGAATTCATCAGGGAAGTCGAATGGATTGGTTATTGCAGCAGGAAACCAAGCCACGAGCATAATTCCAGTAATTCAGGGGAAGGGGATCATGTCCCAGGCAAAGAGAATCGACTGGGGAGGTGACCAACTGCAACAATACTTGTCCAAGGTGTTGAGCTTAAAGTATCCATATTTCCCTAGCAAGTTGAACTCCAACCACACCATAAACTTATTCAAAGACTATTGCTACGTTCTGCGAGACTACCAAGAGGAATTGAACCATATATTGGACATGGACATATTGGAATCGAAGGATGTGGTTGTTCAAGCTCCAGTGGAAATAGCGGTCAGCAATGAAAAGAAGAAAACAGAAGAAGAATTAGCGGAACAGGCAGCCAAGAGAAAAGAGCAAGGAAAGAGATTACAAAAACAAGCGCAAGAGAAGCGATTGGAGAAACTAGCTCAAAAACAAGAGGAGTGGGACTATTTTTCCAAATTTAAAGAGGATAACGCAGACTTACCACCTTCAGAGTTTGAAGCCAAATTGGTTGCCAACGGATTTGATGATTTAGAAGATTTCAAGAAATACATGGCGTCGTTGGATAGATCGTTGAAACGCGCAAACCAAGGAGAAGATGATCACGAAGAAGAAGAAGAATTGGATCCTGCAAGCGCCTGGCCGTTGGTGGATACCCCTGATGATCAATTGACGGACGATCAAATTAAAGAAAAGAGAAAACAAAAGCTTCTCAAGGCCAATTTTGAAGCAAGGGAACGTAATAAGGAAATCAAGAGACAACAAGAAGAAGCGAAATTGAAAGCCGAACGAGAGCAGCAAGAATGGCGTGATCGCGATTTAGACGACTGGTGTACCACAAAGAGATTAGAGTTAGCCGAAGCAATAAGCAAATACAAAGAGAAACAGAAGTTATTGGAATCTTTCAAAGACAGGAAATCAGCAGCTGCTCAGCAGCGTATGAAATATATTGCCGATTTAGCCAACGATGAAAGTGGATCCACGTCGAGTCAATCCAGAAAAAGAAGACGTAACGCAAACGCGACTATTGACAATGATCCAAATGATACCTTTGGTGCAAACGACGAGGACTGGAATATGTACCGGGAGATTACCAATGCATCTGTGGAAGAAGACATGGAAAAAATCAACAACGAGATTTTGGAATTGGAAGATGATTTATTGAAATATGACCCTAACTTCCACCATGAGGATACGTTTGCCGCAGCTTCTACCTTCGATTGGAAAAACCTGGTACTTCACAAATTCATACATGGTCCTCGACCAAACATCACGATTGCCATGCAAGCGGAAGGCTTGCTGCCAGAAGAAATAGCTTCTCATCCGGAAATGATACGTAAAAACCACCAAATTCATATGAATGTTGAAAGGGTAAGAGTTCCGGAGATACTATTTCAACCAAGTATCGGTGGGCTTGACCAAGCAGGCATAAGCGAGATTTCCAGCGACTTGTTGAGAAGAAGATTAGACGGGAATTTTTCTCCTGGGGGTCAGTCATATAGCGTTTTGCAAGATATCTTTTTAGCTGGGGGATTGTCTTTGTTGCCCGGTTTTGAAGAAAGGATAGCGACTGATTTCAGAAGTTTCCTCCCCGTTGGCGTGCCATTACATGTACGTAGGGGAAAAGATCCGTTGTTGGATCCATGGCACGGGATGTACAAATGGGCCAACAACGAACTTGATTCTAAAGATGGGTATGTCACGAAAGAAGAGTACGAGGAGTATGGCGCTGAGTATATCAAAGAACATGGTTTGGGAAACGCCTCCTTGAAATAAACGGTTTCTGCAAATATTGTAACTATATTGATACACACACACGAAGAGAGATATATGCATAAATATATATTTAAGCTATCTATTTCTTAACTGCACTTGGATTAATACCTTTCTTTTTTAAGCTATTCTTCTTTGACTTTTCCATGAGTTTTTCATCCTCGTCATTATCGAACTCAGCAAAATCGTCATGGATGATACCTTCTTCTTCAGCTTCGGCTCTGGCGGCGTTCTCTTTCTCCTTAGCACCAGCCCTAGAAACGTCATGAGGCGAAGGAGCAATTTTCTGAAATTTGGCAACATAGAACCCATCGACATTGTAGGTATGAGGATAATAACGTCTCGTCAAGGCGATCTTAGGGTTGAAGTGTTTACCACGGTATGATGTAAAACCTTCCTTACCAATAGTCAACCCGGTATCGACCAATTTAACGTTGGGTCTCTTTCTCAAGGCATAGTCAACAACCGCCTCATTTTCATCAACCGCAATAGAACATGTGGAATAAACTATAACACCACCAGTTGGTGAGTTTGCATCCACTGAATCTATGGCAGATAGCAACAATTGCTTTTGTAAATGAGGAATCTGCATGAAATCTTTATCCGTACGACTGACTTTAACAGATGCATCTTTGGCAATGACACCAGTACCGGAACATGGAGCATCCAATAGAACTCTGTCGAACCCACCTATAACTTTAGGAAACTCTCTGGCGTCATAGTTACACACAATGGTGTTTTTACAACCCAATCTATGAATATTTGCTATTAATGATTTCGTACGTGCCTTATTGGCATCATTTGCAAAAACACACCCAGTATTCTTCATTAAAGCAGAAATATATGTAGTCTTACCACCTGGAGCAGCTGCCATATCCAATATACGTTCGTTTTCTTGAGGTTCCAAAGCCATGACTGGTAAAAATGACGAAGCTGCTTGTAAGATATAGTGACCAGCTAAATATTCTGGAGTGGCACCAATTGGAACTTGCGAGTCGAAGATTTGTAACCCAACCTTGGTCCACGACCCGATTGGTTGCAAATTAACGCCCTTGTTCACTAAGGCTTGGGCTAAGTCTCTTCTTCTGGTCTTCAATGTATTTGTTCTTATAGTGATTGGTCTGGCAATCTCATTGGCTTCAAAAAATTCCATAGCTTCAGCCGGTGAGAATAGGTTGAATAACTTATCGGCCAAGAATTCAGAATATCCAAAATACTCACATATATCTTTCAATAATCTATTAGTGTAGTCGGCTCTTGATTTACCTTCTTCTGCCAATTCTTTGAAATTTTCCAACACTTTAACAATTTCAAGCATTCTGGTTCTAACCATGGTGACATCCTGTGGACCTTGTTCCATTAACTCTTCTTCTTCTGCAGTTGGTAACACCTTGGCCCGAGGCTGTTTGGTTTCACCTTCCAATAATTCCTGTTCGGCTTCTTCAGCCTCCAACCTTTCCTCTTCATCGAGTCTTTTGGAATAACGTTCCATATTCTGAGCATTTAAATTTTCTAAATCTTCATCTTCATCGTCCGAAAACATAGGTACAGCCCTATCTTCTTCATCTGAATCAAGCCCTTCTTCTCCATCGATGTCAAATTCATCGTTGTCAACATCGAATTCGTCATCATCATCACCTTCTCCTTCATCATCAGAGTCATCGAAAAGGGTCTTTTTCGCAGATGCCAATTCTTCCAAGTCTACTTCAGGCAAATCAATCTCTTCCTCTCCTTCATCGTCCTCGTCATGTTGTGGTTTCTTGGCTTTGGATCTCTTGACTTTTGGAGGTTGTTCGGATTTTGAATGGGAGGTTTGCTTAACTTTTTTGGATGTTGGTAACTCGTTTTTTGGTTCAGCAGATCTCTTTCTTTTAGTGTCCTTTTTCAGTTTACCGGCTTGAAACTCTTCAAGACTAGGTGGTGCTGCCTGTTTATTCTTAGCTCTTCTACCCATATTGATACCGATTGTTGCGTCAACTTGACTATTTGTGGTAACCAGGAACTGGTAAAATTTTCAAGTTTGCAAAAAAAAAAAAAATTCCAAACTTGAAGCGATGAGATTACGCATCTTAGGCAAAAAAAAAAAAAAAAACAGAGAGAACAATTCCACTATAGCCAGACATGAATTGTTAGAAAACCAAGCAATGTCTTCGTTTACCAAAAGCAGATCCACCATCCAATCGGGTCAACATGTATTAATCCGTTTACCATCGGAAGGCTTGAAAATAGTACATTTGCAAGACACAGGTATCATAGGGTTGGGGAAATTCGGCCAATTCGAAGTGGCTAACATTTTGGGCTATCCCTTGGGCACATCATTTGAGATTTTGGAAGATCAGAAAGTCAAACCTATCAAGAGCATATCGACATTAGATTTGCAAGATTCTGATGAAACCATTCAACGTCAAGAATTGACCAAAATTTTCAGCAATAGTGCAGAGAACAACCAGAATATTATCGATATCGGCGGTAAAATTCAAAAACTATCCAAAGAGGATATAGACGAACTAAAGAAACTGGGTGCAGGATCCAGCATTGGTCAGTTGATTATTGAAAAAATCATTGCTGGGCATGAAGGGTTTGATAAAAAGACTATATTTTCGCAACAAAAATATTTGAAAAGAAAACAGCAGAAGTTTTTGAGACGTTTCACGGTGGATTATCTTGGTGGTAGTGAGTTGTTGGAATATTACATTGAAAAAGACTTGTCGAGGGTCTTGGACCTAAGTGTTGAAAGTTTGGGGTTGATTTTGACTTACGGTAATGTGAGACCAGGAGGTAAATATCTTGTGATTGACGAGACCGGTGGTATCCTAACCTATGCCATGATGGAAAGGATGAATGGTGAAGGTACGATTGTTTCTATCCACGAAAACGAGCACCCTAATTTGATTGCCTTGAAACATTCTGATTACACCGAAGAAGAGGAATCTAAAATAATCAAAAACATCAATTGGTTACAGTTTCTTGAACCTGAAAATGAGAAGATCAACTGGAAAGATCTTTCTGAAGAGGAACTAAAAAGCGTCAAAAACAAGCCCCAGTACTACAGACGTCGTGAGCGTGCATTGCAAATTAATGGAACTATCGATTTGGTTGAGCAGGGAAACTTTGATGCCTTCATTTCTGTCTCAACTTTACATATTCCGGGATTGTTGGATCACGTTCTTCCAAAAATTGGCGGCTCGAGACCTGTGGTTATATATAACCAATACAAAGAATCGTTGTTGGAAGTGCAGCAACTACTTGTGCCTGACAAACGAATCTTGGCACCGGCAATTTACGAGACTAGAGTTAGACCATACCAAACTATTCCAGGAAGAATGCATCCTGTTATGTCCAACAGAGGAGGCGGTGGATATGTGTTGTGGGGTACAAGAGTTATACCACATCATGAAATCACTGCTGTAGGTAAAGGGTACACTAAAAGGAGAAGAACAGCCACTCCTTCGGGCAACGACGGAGACGCAACTCCCGAAGTCGAATCTGATAGTGCCAGAGACACTGCTATAGAGAGTACACCAGAAGTTACAACCATTTAGATAGAAATATGTATATCCGTATTAAACATTGTCATTACACATAAATAAATTAAGACTCATAGATATAGTCACACATCTCCGAGAAACCACCAAATTGGCCACCCTCCTTCCAACCAACAACACACCTTAATTTCGATGCACCATCCTTCATAATGCCGACTTTCCACGAAACGAAATTCTTTTCAACTTGCTCATAAACAAAATCCGCTTGGTCCTCGTACCCAATTTCAAATACAAACCCTTCCGCTTTTGAAGGTCCCACTATGTTCTGCAACAAGGCATAATAAAACTCTCCATCTCCTATTAACGCCAATTTTGGCTCGTACAACCTGACAGACCTTTCTACGCCATCTTCCAGTACTGGTCTGATATAGTCGTCAATCGGAATATACGGCGGATTGGACGTTATAAGATCGATTTTGGGCGTTTTTATCTTACTCAAAATTTCAGTATCAAATACATCCCCGAGATGAAACGTTAGGTTAATGTTGTTCGCCGGATATTTCAGCTTGTAGGCCGCTAAATTTTCAAATGCCAAATCATACGCCTTGCCAGAAACGTCGAAACCATGAATCTGAGGTGAGAATTTCTGCAATTCATGAGCAATTAGTAATGGAATACAACCCGTTCCTGTGCATGCATCCAACACCACAAGATCTTTGTCTTTAGGCTGCAGCTCTTTCAACGTCTTGGTTAACTTCAAACACCATTCCTCGGTTTCCCATCGGGGAATTAGAACGCCTTTCTCACACACAATGTTCAATCCACCAAACGGCTGGGATTTGAGAATGTATTGTAATGGTACAAGTTTCAGCCGCTGTCTTAACGCGTCTGCCCATTCGTGTGGGGGCAATTCATCTTTTATCCATTTCAATTCCAATGAGGCTCGTTCGATGGTTCGATTAGCACGTAGTAATGGAGGTAGGAGAGGTGACACCTTCCTTGCCTGACGCACGAGCTTCCCAGTAATTCTTGACATAGTTCTCTGAGGAAAACATTCGAATTGTGCTATAGCGGGCAATTAGGGGGGAGGTTCTTTGTAAACGGATTGAGATGGCCTGATGCGCTGCTGAGGTAGCTAGGAAATTGATCTACACACGAATACCACACTAACGAAAGTGTGCGTGACTACGCACTCTGTGCCTGGGAAAGACACACTACTGGATTATAACCCCGACAATCGCATCCTGGAGTTTTGGTTTACTAACTACGCTTCGGTATGGAATGGAAATACAAATAGTCGTTTTATGTGTATTTACAAAATTAT
This sequence comes from Candida frijolesensis, assembly GCA_030557105.1. Lineage (NCBI taxonomy): Eukaryota > Fungi > Ascomycota > Pichiomycetes > Serinales > Debaryomycetaceae > Candida > Candida frijolesensis. The sequence goes on along the minus strand of JAKTVH010000076.1, from coordinate 302 downwards.
GAATAGATGTCTATGTACAAAGCAAAACGAAAAGAAAAAGAAGAAACAATGACTATGCCTTACCTTTTCTGACATAGTACATGTATGCTCTTTCATGAACATGGTCTGGGAATGGGGATATAACTTCGGAGTGGCCCGGTCTTGCAATTGGGTCTCTTAAGTAAATGGCATGGCATGTCTCGAAGGAGATTTCGATATGGGACGGTAAAATAGCAAAGGCACCCAAAAATGCTCTAGCTTTCCATGGGGTGAAGTATGGTCTTGAAGGGTCCTTTCTTCCAAAGAGATGGCGTTGGAATGGT
>JAKTVH010000075.1:23079-47000 GCA_030557105.1 Candida frijolesensis | reverse complement strand
ATTCAGCAGTATCAAAAACCAGTTATACTAACATAGAGCATTTTGAAGCAGAATTCCATGTTTTGAGATGCCTAAAGTGAAAATTCAACGTTTTACATTCATTCGCTCAAACCTGGAAACCGATCGTTGGCCCACTCCCCTTGATTCTCCTTGTGAAATTGTTTTTATATATGATACGTGTAGAGAGCTTAACATGATATAACATGTACTACATTCATATCCTACATTAAAAGATCAATATTAATAAACAACAACGTAAATATATATATTAAAGGATATAACTAAGAAGGTATTCCAGCAACAACAACTGTGTGTGGGAATATTTGAATGCTAGACTTTAAACAATAAAATGATAGTAGAAATTTCGTATAAAACGACGTGAAGTACACTCAATCTTCTATGACCCTGTAATAATAACGGATCAATTAGTAAGTTGATAAGGAGATATACATCCTTATAACCGTGGGTTAAAAGGAAAAAGTAAAAATTTGTATAAAAAGTTGACCTTCGATTTCGTTCCTTTTATATACTTTTTGTAATACTAGAGTCGTGTCATACTCTTCAATACTGGGGTTCCACAGAAAATACACACACGCACACACACAATTGGTGGTAATTCAATCCGGAAAACAACCCCCTTTTGATCTGATTTATGTTCGAAAGTGGCGTACGTTTATTAGAGCATAGGAGGAAGCATGATGTCATGTTTTCAGACTACCAACGTATAAGTTATACGTTTTACATTTGTTCTTTCATGAAAAAGGGATTTGTCTTCAAAAACTGCTCCTGCTCTTCCTCCTGTTTTTGAGTATTGGTTATTCAGTACATCATAAAGTATCTCCATTACAATGAATATTATGAAGAATTTTTAGAGACGTGGTAAGAGTTTGGTGATAGAGGTTACAAACGTTCATTATCACCATTACTAACACCCACACCATCCCAACATTTTTTTGATTACCTCGGTTTTTGAGAACAAGGGGAGTTACGGACTTCATGCGGTTTCAAAAAAAAAAGTACACAAACATTACTTAGGGGGTTTGTTCCGCTTTGGATATCTTCCTCTAAAACAATACAACAGGGGCCATATGTACTATCATTGGTACATCAATGTGAGACATGAACGCCGGGAAGTTGTTGCTTCTAGACTTTGTCGAATTTTGTAGTGTGGTTGAATTTGTTACACCCGTTCTTCCGTGACTTTCGTATTTATGTCTCATTTTAGCTTTACAGAAATTTTTAGTGGCAAAGTGCACCAGCGAACTACATGTACAAACCCTATATAATGAGAAATACGAAAACCTTCAATAATTAAGTCAAATAAATAAATAAAATATAAATTGAATTAGATTAAATACAATATAGAAATATACAGAATTAATTTTCATCAAAGACGTAATTATCTTCAATTCCTTCCCAGTTATTCACCACATAAGGTAAACTTGAACCTAAGCTACCGAAATATGCCGTATGATTAGCCAACCCCAACAATTGTTGATACTGTTTAATGACAAACGTAGGGGAGACATTTTTGGGAGGAATACCGCCAGCAGTTCTTGATGCACCACCAGTGGCCATGGCAGCTGCAACATGTTCGGAATGGTTGGATGAACTATTGATTTCCTTGGTGATTTGTTTCCATTTATGTTTCTCCCCCGCTAGTAATAATTGACGTAATATTTGAATATCATGATGGGTGAACTTGGACGATATTCTAGGATTACTTGGTGGGTCGTTTGAAGCTCCGGTACCGGATATGATCTGCTGCGTAGATTGTTGTTGTTGTTGTAAATCCGGACTCACATGACTGCCATTCCTGAGCGGGGAGTTTGAAGATGCAAAATTGGCAAAGCTGGACGATGGTTGTGGTTGTTGTTGTTGGTGATGGTTTTGATGAAGATGGAGGTTGTGGGAACCTTGATTTGTATTGGATGACATGGCTGTGGTATCAGTTATATCTGAGAATAAAGAATTGCTAGAGCCGTTGGAAACTGATGACGATGCCGAATTAGGGACCTGGGGGTTAACAGTAGCTGAGGATGAATTGGAGTTTGAGGAGGTGGTTACGATGTTTGGTCTGAAATTGGCTGATGAAATGGGATTGAACATTATCAAAGGGAAAGAAAGAAAGGAAAGAAAGAAGTCAAATGTAGCTTTTCTTTCGAGTGGTTGGGTAAACAAAAATTTCAAATATTTTTTTGTGTCTGGTTTTCCTTTTTTTTTTTTTCTGTATGGGATTGTCTTCTTTTCGGGGTTTTTTTTTACTTATTTCTGTATTTCTGTGATGTGGGCTGTTATTCTTGTATGGTGTATTGTATGATAGGGCTGTGTTTATTGTAGTGTAGAGTGTTGTGGGGTGGGGTGGGGATGGTAGGCGTAGTAGAAAGAAAGAAATTAACCAAAGGTGGGAAGTAATTGTGACTTGATTTCAAGTTTCTTTTATACCAACAACAACAAGAAGAAGAAGAAGAAGCAAATCCCCAAGGCGAGTTAAAAAAAAAAAAAAAAATGAACCCAGAATTAACTCATGGAATCAAAGTGCAATGTATGTGATGAACAGAATCCCACTATGTGCATAAGTGTGCTTTTTTGTTGAGCACACACGGGAAACAATTATTTTCTTCCGAAATTCCTTTGTTTTTTCCCAATATTATAAGTTAGAGTGATATGTAAACCATCTTAAAACCAATAACAAAACATATTGTATTACTTGTTCGTTTTCCTAATTATAATAATTATGGGATTACACAGCAATTCCTTCTCTTCGGATGCTTGATCTTATTTTTCTGTGGGTTGTTGTTGTTTTGTGGAACCCAATACACCTTTGAGTCAACTATCACAATTACTACGGCTATCTAAGACACTCATCCACCGATCTAACCCGCCTCACTAAATATATAGACATCACATTCTTTTCTTCTTACGGAAATGTGACAACCTCCCTTCCTTGTTACATCTATGTCTTATTTCCGTCGCTTCTTTGTTACCTTAATCTTTAAATTTCAAAATCATGAGAGCAAAAAAAAAAAAATCCTTCTTTTGTGTTAAATTTCCTGGATTGGTGATCAAAAACTTAACATGAGCTAACATCTCACCCTTGATGCATTACATTCGGAACTTCACTAACCAAAAACAAAAAAAAAAAAGACAAGAAGAATGAATCCGAAATGTACTACCGCCTAAAAACAAAAAAGAAGTTGCACACACATGCATAAAAAAATAATTACAAAGTCGTGTGTCAATCAATCTCACTTTTTCTTTCTTTTTCTTTATACACACTACCACACTTACCAGTAATAGTAAATGTTGATAGTAACACTATAAGCAAGTTACCAGTAAACAAGTCTTGTGCCATTTGTTGAATGTTGTTTTTGTCATTCATGCAATGGAAACATGCCATCGTTTCTGCTAAGTCTAAAACTATGACAATCATCAGAGAAACAAGAACACCAATGCATAGCAGTTACCACATGTACGTTGTTGTGATATATGGAATAAAACGTACATTGTCACATTGTATTTGCTCCTTTCGGTAGAACATACGAAGAACTGATAACTGCTCCTTTCTAAAAAAAAAAAAAAATTGTCCCATATTTCAGTTTTGCATCACAGGACATGATTGTGTTGTGAAGAAGTGAAGTGGAAAGAGGAGATGTATGGAAATCCGGGGAGCGACAGAAAGAGATGGTTTTGGTTAAATAATATCTCATTTTTTGGTTTATATTCTTATTATTTCTTATTGTTGGTGATGACAAGAATAATAATTAAATCTCGTCGAGATGACTATTATTATCTTGTTCAAGAAATAAACCATTTATGACTGTGTGCTACTTATCAAATGCAACGTGGAAAAACCGATTGGTAAAAATTTCTTTTTTTTTTTTTGGCAAATCTCAGCGTTTCAAGATGATGGCTGACGATGTTGGAGGCTTATCTATGTTTTAGTGTTGTGTGTATGAGCATATCATGTCATTTTGAAAAAGAACCGCGTGTTATTTCCATTATAGTAAACTAAGATTGACAATAAAAAAAAAATGACAAAAATAAAATAGCTGAAATACTTGAAATGAAATAGAGCAAAGTACATAATACATAATAAATAGTGCTTATTTTTAAGTAATCTTACATTTCGGTTCGTGGCAAGTGAAACCTACTGAAATATAAAAAGGTAAATGCGGGTTTACTAACCTTATTATCCTTCTCCCCACACAGTTATATAATAGAAAACAAAACAAGATCCCTTGAGATATACACATCATTAGTCAGACTTGCAGTTACGTATCTATTGTAATCGACCGATACAAGAAGAAGGATCTACGGAGAGGGGTAGCAAGTGTTACTTTGTTAGGGCAAGTGGATCTATTCGTAGTTTGAAGTGCACGATGTTATTGTATAAAGCTATATCTTGTAGAACAATTAACTATATTATAGATTCAATAACTCATCTCATCAACACGTTTGCAAAATACGGATTAATCTCTTTACCATTTCCATGTTTTCCGTTACTGTTCCTACTTTTTTGCATCATCACTTGCAATAATTTTATTTTACCGCAAATTACTAACAAAATAGAACAAATATTTTACAAAACTACATTATTTATCAAACAAAAAAAAAATTAAACCTGTATTAAAAATCGTAAATAATCCTCTTTTTAAAAATAAAATCTATCTATAATTAAAAAAGCAAAAAAGGAATCTAGAAACTAGTCCCTGGTGAAAGAAGCCATTGTAACGGTCAAAGCTTAAGTTTGAGCGTTAGTGGCAGCAGATTGTTTAGCTTGAGCAACCAAGTTAGCTGGAGCATCCATAACTGGCAACATGATTTCAATCATTCTGATTCTATCAGGAACAGCGAATTCCTTGTTGTTGAACATATCGTTCAATTCACCAACGGTGGAGACTCTCAAGGCTTCGTATTTCTTAGCATTGAACAATGGCAAAAGTTGTAAATTGTTCCATGGTTGGATATCATTATATTGAGCTTTTTCACCATGGATCAATCTTTCAATGGTGTAACCATCGTTGTTCAAGACGTAAAGATAAGTGTTGTAACAATCCCATTTACACATGGTGGAGATTTCTTGAACGGTCAATTGCAAAGAACCATCACCAGTGAATAAGATGACTCTCTTCTTTGGGTCAATTTCTTGAGCAGCCATAGCAGCACCACAGGTGGCACCAGTGGCGTAACCGATGGAACCCCACAAAACTTGGGAAATACCAATGGCATTCTTTGGGAATTTGGATTGGACAATACCGAAGGCAGAAGTACCGGTTTCGGAAATGATGACATCACCTTCTTGGAACCAATCAGAGACCTTTTGCCACAAGTATTCTTGGGAAACTGGGGAATCACCAGCTGGGGTGGCGATTCTGTTAGCTTTTGGAACTGGAGCTGGAACGTATTTAGGATTGACAACTTTGCTGACGGTTTGTAACAAGACTTGTAAGGCTTCTTTCATTTGAACACCTGGGAAAGTGGCTTGTCTAATCTTGGTGTAGTCAGAATGGAATTCAATAACATTTCTGGTCTTGTAGTTGTAAGAGAAAGCACCAGTGTTGAAATCGGACAACATAGCACCAATAGACAAGATCAAATCGGCATTTTCAACGGCTTCTTTAACTTCTGGAGAAGACAAAGAACCAACATAAACACCACCGAATCTTGGGTTGGATTCATCAACACTTGATTTACCCATTGGAGTGGTGAAGACTGGGAATTGAGTAGCAGCAATCAATTCAGCAACTTCCTTAAGACAGTTGTGTCTGATGGCACAAGCATCAACCAAGATAACTGGGTTGGCAGCTTCAGAAATGAATTTTTGAACGGTTTCAATAACTTCGTTTTGGGATTCTGGTTCATTTGGATGCAAGGACAAGTCAATTCTTTTGTCCAACAAGGATTTTGGAACTTTGACATCAACCAAGTTAGATGGCAAACCAATGTAAACTGGTCTTTGGTAAACGTAAGCATCTCTGATACATCTGTCAATTTCAGAAGCAGCAGTGTTTGGATCGGAGATGAAGGCAGAAGTTTGGGAAATGTTTTTGAACATTCTGTGGAAAACAGTGAAATCACCGTTACCTAAAGTATGGTGCAACAACAATTGTTTAGCTTGGGAAGAAGATGATGGAACACCAACCAAGTTAATGATACCAACGTGTTCGGAATAAGAACCGGCAATGGCGTTAGTCAAAGACAATTCACCAACACCAAAAGTGGAAACCAAAGCAGCCAAACCGTTTGGATTGACTCTGGCATAACCATCAGCAGCGTAACCGGCATTCAATTCATTGGCATTACCGGCCCATCTCATACCGTCAACTTCATAGATTTTATCCAAAAGGGCCAAGTTAAAATCCCCTGGTAAACCGAAAACGGTGTCAACTTTCAATTGATGCAATCTTTCAAAGAAGAATCTACCTAAAGTAATTTCAGACATTTGTTTTGTATAAGTAATTGGGTTGTAGTTTTAGTGATTGGTAAAACTGGAGTGATGAGAAAGAAAGAAAGGAAAAGGAGGAACACAATTGATGAAAGGAAGTAGGAATTTTTCAATTATTTATATTGCGTTTTTTTTTTTTTTCAAAACACCCTAGCTTCCGACGATAATGTGTGGTAAGTAAAACCGTGTTTGAGAAGGCGTGGTGGAATGATTAATCATGTATAGGGACAATGTATTCCGTCTGCATATTTTTTATTTGGAAAATTAATTTCTTTTTTGGGAACGTTGCTTTCGTTGTATTTTTGGACTGTGTGGTTATTATCCGAGTGTAATCAGTTGATGCGAAATTTCTTTCTATCACCGAAAAATTGGACAAATTTAGTAAAATTGATCATGGTGCGAAATGCACGACCACATGAATATTCTTGTTTTCTTTTAAGTGCATATATGAATATTCAGTTATGTACAGGAAAGTGGTACAATTTCCGGTTTTCTACGGAAAATGTGGATTGTGTTCCCAGTTTCTTCTGGAACAAAAAAAAAACATCTAACCATTAGCATTGAGGACCATAAAAAACACGTGAGATGCCCATGGGAAACCGTATCGTGACCATTTATGCCGGAAGAGAGACATGATAAGATTCTTCCAAAGTACGAGTTTCATTCAACCATGAATTTCATTTCGTTTCGTTTGGGGAGGCAAACAATCGGCTTTCTCTCCCTTTTGATTTTCTTTTTTTTTTTGCTGTTTTGGAAATGGAATTGTACAATCCCCCACGACAGCAAAACTCACGTGCAGAAAAAAACCTTCTGCTGGTTTTTTGGGCACCTTTACACGCCCAGCCAGCGCAAGCAAAAGAAAAAAAAATCACCAAAGATACAAAATATAAACAATATCCTGAAAAACGTGCCAACAACGTGATCACACCCTTTTTTTTTTCCTCCTCCCTCTAAGACTCTGAATACACGGACACTTTTATAACAAAAAACTCTCACCATGGTAAAGGTATGTGATGCACCGGATATGTATGGAATATGAATTGGCCTGCAGATGAACAGAAACAAGGTATCAATGAGGGGTATTTACTACGTTGTGGTATAATTACAGCGATGGGAGTGGCATCTCTCTTTGGTTTAAGGAATGTTGTTTTCATTAGCAAATGTTTTTTCTGGTTTGATATTTTGCAACAGAGGGAAGAGACCACACACCAATTCATTTGCATCCTGCAACATCCACGAATGCATATAATACTAACGGCCAATTCTTCAGCAAACAAAGAGACCAGCGGATGAACAACTCGCAAGTTCAAACAATTCTAAAAAGACTTCCAAGGAAGACATTGAAATTGATGCTCAGTTATTAGAAGAACAAGCTTCTTCTGTCGCTGCTGTGCACACCGCTTCTGCTGCAGTTGCTGCCGCCAATAAAGAAAGTGGTAAAGGAGCTGCAAAGCCTGTTATGAAAGAGGAAATCGAAGATGGCAAGCAAGAAGAGGAAGAAGATGTAGCCGAAGGACAGGCTGAAGAAGGGGAACACAAGGAAGGTGATGAAAAAGAAGCAGAAGCCGTGGAAGAAGAAGAAGAGTCAAAGGAAGGAGAAGAGTCTGCTGAGCAAGGACATGAGAAGAGAGAAAATGCCGAAGCAGAAGAAGAAGAAGAAGAAAAAGGTGAAACTTCAAAGTTAGAAAAACTAACTCCACAAGGAGAAGCTGCCCAGATCAGTAACCAACATTTTCAAAGGTATCAACAAGAAGTTCAAAACCAAGCCCCTCCACAACCTACACAATTGCCACCTAAGATCTTGGGCGATTCGGGAAAACCACAACATGGTACTGAAGAATGGCATAGACAAAGAAGAGAAAACCATAAAGAAGTGGAAAGAAAAAGAAGAGAAGCTATAAATGTGGGTATTAGAGAATTGGCTCATTTGATTCCAACCACCGATACTAACAAGGCACAAATTTTGCAAAGATCAGTTGAATATATCAAAAGATTGAAAGAAAACGAAAACAACAATATTGAAAAATGGACCTTGGAAAAGTTATTAACTGAACAAGCTGTTTCTGAATTAAGTGCATCGAATGAAAAGTTGAAGCATGAATTGGAATTAGCTTATCGAGAAATTGAACAATTGAAACGTGCCAACAAGAAGTGATTGTTGTTTGTGTTTGAATTTTGATATTTACAGTTCTGTTTCTTGCTATTTCTATTTCGTATAATTCTTTTCCCTTGTTTTCTTTATCCCTTTGGTTGTTTCTTTTTGTATTACTAAAGTTTTAATTTGAATATATAATACACTTGAATGTTTCTGTAATTTGAGGTGGGTAACGAACGGCGTGTAAGTTAGGTCCAAAAAAAAATTTATATAGTATGGTCTCAACAATAGACTAAAAAAAAAAAAATATTAGAAAACTAATCTATTGTTTTCCTTAGAACCATTATCAAAATCAACAAGCTATGGGTATACCATTTCCAGATATAGATCCATACGAGGTATTGGGGGTGACCAAAGACTGCAGCCCCGTGGAGATTAAGAAAACATACAAGAAACTCTGTCTCAAATACCATCCTGACAAATTACAACAATCCAAGAATGGGGAGGAGGCGACGAATCAAACAGCAGATCAAGATATATTCACCAAAATCCAATTTTCATTCAGCATATTAAACGATCCAATAAAAAGAACAAGATATGACAATACCGGGTCCTTAGCAGAGTTTGATGGTGATGATGAAGGGTTCGATTGGAAAGAATACTTTGAGACTATAAATGAAAAAATCACCATTGAAATGATTGAAGAAGACAGATTGAAATACCAGGGTTCGGAAGAAGAGAAACTCGATATCATGAACAATTTCATTTATTACGATGGAGACTTCCTTAAATTATTTGAATTAATTCCGCATTTAGAATTCACAGAATTGGAAGAGCAACGGGTTTATAATATAATTGATGGTGAATTGGGAGAGATAACAGTAAGTGATGCCATACGAAAGTCATGGGAGAAATATACTAGATCAAGAAAAACCAAAGTCAAACAGATGTTGAAGAAATTGGCCAAAGAAGCCAAACAAGCAGAAGAACTATCGAAAATGATTAAAATTAATAAGGATAAAGATTTGACCAGTCTAATCAAAAGTCGTCAGGCTAATAGATTGGATGATTTGATTAGTAATTTAGAAAACAAATATGGCGAGAAGAGAGGTAAGAAGAGATCGAATAAAAACATAGATGATCTGGAGTTTGAAAGAATTCAAAGTGAAATATTAAGGAAAAAGAAGAAATAATCCATCATTTCATATATAGTTTTAGTTTTCTTAATTTTAATAGCATATATAGTAAGCCCAAACGCGTGCTAATCTTTTTTTTTTTTTTCTGACACGAGAAGGGCATTGATCTCTTCACTCCAAACCCAAAACAAACCGTTCTTCCTCCTCCCCAGTCTCACTCCTCAAGCCCTAAATCAAAAAATCAAGACAACAAAGCATACACGTTCTTTCTTTTTTTTTTTTTTAAAACTTTGCAACATCACACAGGAGGTAAAAGAAACAGACTTGCTGAAATAAACCACCATGTCTTCGTCAGAGTCAGATTATTATAACGAAGACTCAGAGGATGATTTTGTTCCTTCTCCAAAAAGATCAGGGTCAAGAAACACATCTAAAAAGGTTCAACTATCTGATTCAGAAGATGATTTCGAACCTGCTCCAAAGAAAGCTGCACCAAGAAAGAACGTCAAGAAGACAAAGACCGTAGTTGATGATGATGACGAGGATGATGAAATCGTCACCACTTCCAAAAGAAGCACACCTTCGAATATCAGTCTTTCTGATTTAGAAGATGATTTTGAGCCCACGCCCAAATCGAAGACAACAACAGCCAAAAAGACGGCAGCCAAGAAGAAACAGCCACTTTCCGATTCAACAAACAACACATCCACCACAGCCTCCGGTTCAGCTACACCAAATCCTACCAATGCATCAGAGACGTATCAGAAATTATCACAATTGGAACATATTTTAAAGAGACCTGATACGTATATTGGATCGGTTGAAAAAACCAAGATGGAAATGTGGTGTTTCGATGCCGAAACAGAATCTATGGTGTTTAAAGAAATCACAATCGTGCCAGGTTTATACAAGATATTCGATGAAATATTGGTTAATGCAGCCGATAACAAAATCAGAGATCCAAGTATGAAAAATATCAAAGTAAAGATTGATCCCGAGGATAATGTCATTGAAGTGATGAATGATGGGAAAGGTATCCCCATTGAGATGCATACTAAGGAAAAAATGTACATTCCCGAATTGATCTTTGGTAACTTGTTGACTTCGTCAAATTACGATGATAATCAGAAGAAAGTAACTGGTGGTAGAAATGGGTTTGGTGCCAAATTGTGTAATATCTTCTCCACTGAATTCTCCGTTGAAACTGCTGATTTAAATACTGGGAAGTTGTATAAACAAACTTGGACTGACAATATGACAAAAGTAACGAAACCTAAGATCACCACTTTGAGAACCAAGAAAGAGTACACCAAGATCACTTTTAAACCAGATTTAGCTAAGTTTGATATGGACAGTTTGGATGACGACTTGTTGGCGGTTTTGAGAAAAAGAGTTTACGATTTGTGTGGTACAGTTAAGAACTGTAACATCTATCTCAACGACAAGCGATTGAGTATTTCCAGTTTCAAGACCTATGTTGAGATGTATGTTAAAGCAATCAGGGAAAAATCCCCAGAGCCATTGGCTGAAGATGGTACTTTTAAAAACGTTACCACAATTGTGCATGAAGTTTTTAATGAGAGATGGGAAATTGCATTTGCTGTGAGTGATGGTACGTTTAACCAAGTCAGTTTTGTCAATTCTATCGCAACAACAGCTGGAGGTACACATGTGAAATATGTTTCCGATCAAATTATCAACAAGTTAGTTGACACTTTGTCTAAGAAGGAAAAAGGAAAGAAGAAACTTATGATTAAACCTCAGGAAGTCAGAGATAACATGTTTTTGTTCATCAATTGTCTTATCGAAAACCCTGCATTTACATCACAAACAAAGGAACAATTGACTACTAAGACTTCCCAATTTGGTGGTAAAGAAAAGTTTGTGGCAAATGAGAACTTGATTAATCGTATTTTAAAAACAAGTATTGTTGATAAAATCAAGGCAATCGCCAGTGCCAATGAAGACAAAGCCCTTCAAAAGGCAGATGGTAGTAGAAAACTGCGTATCAAGGGACAAGTCAGTTTGGTTGATGCCAATAAGGCGGGTACAAAACTTGGTCATAATTGTACATTGATTCTTACGGAAGGTCTTTCTGCGTTGAATTTAGCTGTTGCTGGTCTCTCAGTTGTTGGTAGGGATTTCTATGGATGTTTCCCATTGCGTGGTAAATTATTAAATGTTAGGGAAGCCTCTGCCGACCAAATTGCAAAGAATGCAGAAATCAATGCCTTGAAACAAATCATTGGTTTGCAACATAAGAAGCATTATACCGCGGAGAATATCAAACAATTGAGATACGGTCATATCATGATTATGACCGATCAAGATCAAGATGGTTCACATATCAAAGGGTTGATTATCAATTTCTTGGAAACATCATTTCCTGGGTTGTTAGAGATTCCAGGGTTCCTTTTAGAATTCATTACTCCGATTGTTAAAGTCACAGTCAAGGGTCGAGGTTCAAGTAACAATCGTGTCATCCCATTCTACACTATGCCAGAGTTTGAAGCTTGGAGAGATGGCGAAGGTGCCAATTGTCGTTGGACTCAGAAGTATTATAAAGGTTTGGGTACTTCCACTCCGATGGAAGCACGAGAATACTTCACAGCCTTGGATCGTCACTTGAAACGATTCCATGCTTTACAAGGTGATGATGCAAGTTACATTGACTTGGCATTTTCAAAGAAGAAAGCAGATGAGAGAAAAGAATGGTTGCAAGGATTCATTCCCGGTACTCATCTTGACCCGGAGATCACAGAAATTCCAATCACTGATTTCATCAATAAAGAGTTGATTTTATTTTCCATGTCGGATAACATTAGATCTATCCCTTCAGTGCTTGATGGGTTGAAACCAGGCCAAAGAAAAGTATTGTTTGGTTGTATCAAAAAGAAGTTGAAGAGTGAAATCAAAGTTGCCCAATTGGCTGGTTACGTAAGTGAAAACACTGGGTACCATCATGGGGAACAATCATTAGTGCAGACTATTATTGGGTTAGCGCAGAACTTCGTTGGGTCGAACAATATTAATATCTTAAAACCAAATGGTTCTTTTGGTAGTAGAGCTGCAGGTGGTAAAGATTTCTCTGCTGCGAGATATATTTTCACTGAGTTGACTGAAATTACTAGAAAAATATTCAATCCATTAGATGATCCGTTGTACCAATACGTTCAAGATGATGAACAAACAGTCGAACCAGAATGGTATTTACCAGTTTTGCCTATGATTTTGGTCAATGGTGCAGAAGGTATCGGTACTGGTTGGTCCACTAATATCCCATCTTATAACCCAAAGGATCTTGTTGACAATATTCGAAGATTAATGAAGGGGGAAGAATTAGAAGAAATGACACCATGGTATAAAGGATGGGAAGGTGACATTGAACCTGCGGGCCCACAAAAGTATAAGCTAATGGGTCGCATTGAACAAACTGATTCTAATGAAGTGAATATTACCGAACTTCCTGTGAAAGTCTGGACCAACAATTTCAAAGAGTTCTTGTTGGCTGGTTTCGGAACTGAAAAAACCCCAGCATGGATCAAAGATATGGAAGAACACCATACTACTAGTATTAAATTTATTGTTAAATTGACTGATGCAGAAATGCAGAAATCTTTGAAGATGGGACTATTGGAAAGATTTAAATTGATTTCGTCATTGAGTTTGGCAAATATGGTTGCGTTTGATTCAATGGGAAGAATAAAGAAATACAATAATGTACTTGAAATTTTGAAAGAGTTTTATTATATTAGATTAGAATATTACGAAAAGAGAAAATCGTATATGGTTGACAAACTACAAAGTGAATTGATTACACTTTCTGAAAAGGCAAGATTTGTGAAGCTTATCATTGATAAAAAACTTTCGATTTCCAACAAGAAGAAAAAGGATATTGTAAACGAATTGATTAAAAATAATTTCAAAAGGATTAAACCTAATGGCGAACAAGAAGAAGCAGAAGGTAATGCAGATGATGATGATAGTGATGACAATACGTCTGGTGCTGGCTTCAATTACTTGTTGTCCATGAGTCTTTGGTCCTTAACTAGAGAGCATTTCGAAAGATTGTTGCAACAAAGGGATCAAAAAGAGGAAGAACTCAATGTATTATTAGGCAAAACAGCAATTAATCTTTGGGATACTGATCTAGACGAATTTTTGGCTGCGTATGATGCATTTTTGAAGAGAGATGAAGAAGAGAGGGAATCGTTGTCGAGTAGTGGTAAGAAGAAACCAACCAAGAGAAGAGCAAGAAACGCTCCAGCAGCAGCCACGACAAAAGAGCAACCACCAGCAAAGAAACTCAAAGCTGAACCAAAGGAATCGAAAAAGACAAAGGAGGTATCACCGACTGTTAAAACAGAAAGTGGTGTTATTAGTGTTAAGAAGGAAACTACTCCAGAAAAACCAAAGAAGAATGATATTTTGTCATTCTTCAAAAACAACACGGAAGAGAAAAGCGGCGGTTCGGAGGATAATCCAATCAGTTTATTCCTGTCAGATGATGAATTCTAGAATTAAGTAGATAATACATATATCCATTTCAGTATACCTGTTGTACGTCTCTTCAGCAATAATCTAATTAATAAACTCAATTGAATTGATAGTACAAACGATTAAATAAATATGTAAATATAGAACTAAAAAGCAAGGGATAACCAACAATGACGATCTATTTCAAATCAGGAATACCATCGCTTGAAGTCATCACGGTTAAAGTACCCATATTATTACCGTCACCACCACCATTTTGCTTCTGATTACTTAATTGACTTCTTAATTTTTCCAAATTTACCCCTTGCTTTCTTTCAAATTCATCTCTGGCAGATTGATCAGCAGATCCAACGGTTTCCAAAACCAATTCATTAATTTCTTCAACTTCATCTTGTACTTGAGGTATGGCCAAATTTAAAATCACCCCAATGAAACCAGTAAGTGCAAATCCAGATTCCATGACCAAGATAATTGCCGTGAAAAACCCTTTCAAGGATCTATTACCACCATCATAAGTGAACACATTGTCGAACCAGTTGGAGACTAAAGTGGCACCTAAACCTGGCAATAGGGATGCAGTTAATACGAATCTATCCCTACGTGTGAATTCAGTGGTGGAAATGATTTTAATCCCACTGACCGCCACCAGGGCAAAAAGAAAACTAGTCATACCACCAAGAACAGGTTTTGGGATTGAAGTAATGGCACCGGCAAATTTAGCGAAAATCCCCATAACGACCATGAAGAATGAACACCAGTATCCGACTTTTCTATTGGCACACTTCGTAATGGAAATAACCCCGTTGTTTTGTGCAAACACCGACATGGGGGTGATGGTCATTAATGTAGAGAGCACTCCACCTAACCCATCGGCTAATATCCCTCCTTGAATTCTTGATTCGTACATTTCTCCACTCACTGGTAACCGAGAAACATCACTGGTGGCAGTCACATCCCCAATACATTCCATCATAAGCACGATATACACTGCTAGGAATGGCAAGATGATGGGTCCATAGACTTCGAGTTTGAAAGTATGAACCCAGATGAAACTGGCCACAGGAGCGGCGTCAACACTGGACGAACTGAAATATCCAGCAGCGGCAGCAACGATACATCCAATTAGTAATCCAAATATGACTGCACAGCTTTTAATTATCGGAGCACCAAACCTTTCCGCCAAGATGATACTAACAAATACCAAGAACCCCAAACCGATGAATTTGGCATCACCCCATTTTTCAGTGAAATTACCATAAGTACATGTGGATCCAATACATCCGGATCCACCTACCCAATCATTAAACCCACTTTCAACCAAATGGATCCCGATTAATAACACAACAGGACCGGTGACCAAAGGTGGGAAGATTTTTTGTAAGATTTTGGGGTTCATGAATGATAACAAGATTTCCAATAATGCACACACACACCCACTGGCTAAAATTTTACCATATCCGTCAGGACATGGTAATTGGGTACCATCAGCGGCAACAGGACATGTTCCATCTTGATACATGATGGGTAAAGATTTAGTGACAATAGTAATGGTAGCGAAGGATGTCCCCACCACGGATAACAAACCGGTACCCAAATAATATGACGTTTTAGGAATATGGAATCTGGAAATTTGAATCAAGGACAAGAGTCCACTTACGATCAATGAAGTACTGATTAAATATTGTTGTGCTTCAACTGATAAATTCGCAGCTGAGGCGATCATGATGGGGACAGTGACCACACCAGCTAACATGGCCAAAGAATGTTGGAATCCTAAAATGGCACCTAATAAAATTGGCATTTCTGAATCCAAGCCGAAAAATGGTTGTGTTTTGGGTTCTTTTGTTAAAAACGGAATGTCGGGAGTGAATAAATATTTGTAATCGTAATCACCGACAAGACCATCTTTGGTGGTCCATTTACGGATCAATCTCTTAGTTGTTGATTGAATATCTATCTTCATAGTAGCGACGAAAAAAGGATGATCAAAAACTGACAAGCAAAAAAAGAGATTGAAATATTTGATGGATCTCGAGTGATGAGATTATGATCTAGTCTTTATATTCAACTTATGAAAGGGATCGATCAGATAAAAATACTAGGTTTTCTTTATGATAATTATTTTCACAAGATAAGTCGAAGATGCCTTTTTTTTGCTAAAAAAAAATCCTGTATATAAGGACGCAAAAGAAAATTTAAGATCTGTTATCTTTAATTTTTGAACAAATTGCAATATGCGATGGATGCGGCCGAAACTGTAAGGCGAAAAAAATTGGAGAAAACTCTCCACAAGTATGACTCAAGAAATGGATAGTTGCTACTTTGCCACAAGTTTAGATCACTGGAAAAGAAGAATCATTCATGTTTTACGATTGAAGACTAGTGGGTCTGGTTTTTGTTGAACGATATAACCATCAACTCTCCTTCCACCTCACTATAAATGAATAGTAAAGTGAGGGTTTGCTTTAAAGTTGTCTTATCTTAAAGTCATGTAATTGGTTCATGCGGAGTTTAGCGAAAACTTTGATAATGGTGGGAAAACGGAAAAAGTGCGAACTTCCTCATCATCGGAAGATACCGAAGGCGAAAAAGATTTAGATCTTTGGACGTGCACGACCATGCAACACTACATGAAGTTATCTAGTAGCACTGTCTTTTTACTCTCTCATTTAAATTGCTCTAATCTAAACTTTTTTTATTCACTTGGGGATTTTCAGATAAGCGGAAAACCGCCTTGATTTATATATTGTGAAGACTTGCAAGTTGCGGACGTTATGTCATTGTAGGGTGGTTTTTGTTCTGTGGGGAATAATTTCGATCTGGTATCCAACTTGTGATGTTTGCATAGTATGTGAATAATGACGGTTGCAAGGGGAACAGTTGGTGCTGTTGGAGAAGCTTTCTTGTGCAGGAATTCAACAATATAAGAAACGTTCGTATTTCTTTGTTCACGTGACACGTTGACAAAGTAATGACATCATAAAAGTGAAACCTGACAGATGAAGTCCCTGGACTGCTAAGTAAAAAAAAAGAAACATTGTTGATGATTCGTTGTATGTGGTAAAAATAGAAACTTGGTGGAAATTCATCATTCATACATGTGAGGGGGGGGGGGAGAGATTTACGGGTCATTTAATAATGTAGTGCATTTATGTAAGAATCTTCACAATAAAAATAACATTAACAATAAAACACACATGAAAATATGTGTGTAAGCGATAAAAGCATCGAACTAAGCGGGTTTCAGGATACTCATATTCTATTTTTATCATCCCTTTGGAGAGTTATCGGTAATTGAAGCTGTGTTAAGCTGGAATTTGTTTCGGCGATCCAATAGAATTTTCCATAGTCAGGCCACCAGTACCAAAAAAAAAAAAAAATAGAATATGAGATACTGCATGCTTGTCTAATGCTCATCTCCCCTTTATTCTGTTCTCCTTTCAAGAGCAGCACAAGACGACTAGACTTGAAAGCAAACTATTTTCACAGAATACGTGGCATTGTGTGTTTCTAAAAAAAAAAAATAGACGTCTATTTGTGCTTCCCTTTTTCCATTTCTTTGGTATTTTTTTTTTCTTGTCGCTTTTATGATCACACGAGCTTTAATAATTTCACCCTTGTAGTTGCTAAATTTGGAATAAGCATGCTTACATGACGTTTAGTGCTTGACTAAGAGTTTCCGTAGTATGTTGATGTTGACCTAATCAACAAATGAGAAGCTGAACTTCGAAGGAACAACATGTAACATCAAAAGGAAATAGGGAAAGCAGAGATAATGGGGGAGAGGGGAAGGAAGGGGGAAGATGGTAAAAACAACAACATCATCAACAATAGACACAAGATTGTTGGATTGTTCATGATATTCTTGAAATCGTAGCGCACACGACACAGAAAGAGAACTTGTGACCATTATGTGTTATTGTTGCTCGTTCTTCATCAAACGTTTTCCGGTGATTCAATTGGCAAATTACAGAACTCCACTGCAAACACCACCATATCGTAACCTTCATCAAAAACCGCTAATTGGCTGGGTGGGCTTAGGTGCTTGGGCTTAGGCATTTGTCCCTGTTGGATTGTTCTGTAGCTGAATAGAATATAAATGACGAAGAATTTGGATTTTTGTGTGCCCGGTGTTGTGAGCTTAATAACCGTGAATATGTCCGAGATCTACCAGAAAATAAAAAGAAATTTGCAAAAATTTCCCCTTTTGGAAACTATGACACAAAATGCAATGTTTAAAAAATTTCTTTTTTTATTTTGTTTTTCTTCAACTCTTTGTTCGATCTGTGGCAGTTGGGGGCCAAACGACTAGTCCAAGAAATTATACCGCAGTACAACTGAAAGCAAAGAACACCACACTAAGGGCAATAGCAACATGAAGAAGCAGAGAAGGAAGAAGAAGAAAAAAGACAACAAATGGTGATGACAGCGTTGAAAAAAAAAGAAAGAAACACCTGATTATGATTAGTTTTAGTGATGAACTTGTGTGGATATGTGAAACAAAAAAAAAAAAAAGAAGAATCACATTAACTATTGCTTTGTTTCTCTAAAGCAATCACCCAAGCCATTTCAACTCTACAAAGTGTACTATCTCTTAAATTGGTGATGACGAGGACCATTAAACACACCCCCCTTCTGCTAAACTTGCCTCCTTGCTGTGTTGAACACGTCATAACGATTGTCCATACGTGAGTAGCACAAAATATTGATGGTACTATGCTCCAACTGCGTCAAACGAACACCTCATTCCTTCTCTGCTCTCCAGCCATTTCACAAAACACACTCGGCCCGATTCACTCAATTATAATTTGCCATAATAATTCGACTAGAAATAGAACGGGCGCAAAACAGAAGCTGAGGCAGAATGGCATTAATAATAAAATTATGGGCCTACTATGCTCCCGTCGTGACGTTCTTCCGTCGCATCTTTGTACCAGAGTTTCATTTCGAATTTTCTTTTTTTTAAACAAAAAAAAATTTTTTTTTGTATGTAAGCTGTATGACATGCTAACCGTCACCACCTTGAATGAATTGGCCAGGAAATATTTTCAATTCCCGGTTGCATAATTCAGTGCCACAAAGTGGTATGGTAGTTTTTTAATTGACTATGTGAATTTCTGCCTTTGTGATGAAAAGATAAAGCAATTTTTTTTTTTTTTTTGTATTGTCGTTGGATATAAATAGAACGACACTTCCTCTTTCCTCCCCACATCGCTGAAGCGGCCCCAATTTTCACTTTTTTTATTACCAACTCCAATTCCAATTATCATTGCATCACTTTATTCATTTTTTTAAAGTTTTTACACATAGGAGTAATTGTTCGTTTTTTCTACGCAGCCACTTTCGTTAGTATAACTCCATCACGTTCGTAACCGCATCCTACGGAAATCAGAAACAATCGGCTCAAGATCCAGCGGCACGAAAACAATAGAAAAAGTTAAAATTGTCAAAGAGTTTCCCTAAATTCAATTTCATTACTTTTACTCACACGACCAATAATTTCATCTACAACTACAGCCAATAGCATTCACTTGGGTTTCATAAACTCATCTTCCATTTTTTTTTGCATATTCTACATCCTAGCATATATCATTCATAGACATGGCATCGATACCACAAATTCTAATAAGAATCCTCAACTTACTTTTCCTGGGTAGGAGGAAAAACCTACAGTTGTTTATCTTGTCCACATTAATATTCGTCACCACCATAACGGTGTTGTCAACAACTTCCAAACAGTACAATTATTTCGATGATTTGATATTGAAAGTATACGACTATAATTACTTGAACGATCATAAATTAAACTATCTACAGAAAAATGATCCCGAAAAATACCTCAACATAAATGTCAATAAACTCATACAGGAAAAGAAAACGCACGACCTCGAAAATAAATTCTGGATGTTGGATACAACTGTCAAAGATATCGATACTACCATCGTTCTTCCCGAGCATTTCGCAGTTTTCCAATCCGTCGATGGTAAGAAGACCAAAAAGGAGATTGAAAAACCGATCGTCAATTCATTCGATCCAAGATTTACCTTGGGAATGTATTACGCATACATGAATGAACAAATGACTCAAAACCCCGACAAGGAAATTGAGATCCCATTCAATTGGTATGATTGGGTTGACATGGGAGTCTTGGAGAAATATTTGGTTGCTTCTAACAAAGAGAAGCCTTCTTGTGACATGTGGGATGCCAGAGACGATGCAAGAGAAATTTTGAGTAAAAAGAAGAAGGTTGAAAAACTTGCAAATCTCTGGGAAGAAGACAAGAAAAAGGCTGAAGAAGACCGGAAAAAGGCTGAGGAAGATGCCAAAAAGAAGGCTGAAGAAGATAGAAAGAAGGAAGAAGATGCTAAAAAGAAAGCAGAAGAAGATGCAAAGAAGCAGGCAGAAGATAAGAAGAAACAAGAGGAAGAGGCTAAGAAAGCTGAAGAGGAAAAGAAAAAGCAAGAAGAAGAGGCCAAGAAGGCCGAGGAAGAAAAGAAGAAACAAGACGACCTCAAACAAGCTGAAGAAGAAAAACAGAAGCAAGAAGCAGAGGCCAAGAAGGTTGAAGATCAACAAGACAATAAGGAACCAGAAGTTGAAAAATTGTCCAAAAGAGACGGCATTGCAATGGCTAAGTTAGATGGCGAAGACGAAGCACCAAAACCAGCACAAAAGAAAATTGACATGGCCAAAGTATTTGCAGATGCCTACGATAAAATACCGGAAGAAGAACAGAAGAAGGTTCAAGAAGATATTGAAAACAATGTTAAGAGAATCCCTGAACCTAAAAATTGGTGTATCCCTGATTCAGAATTATCCATTGACCATGATGACAAACACATCGTGCATCCTGGTTTCAATGTCTTTAAAAATCCAGGTAGAACTACCGAGAAAAAAGCCATCGTCGCTGGCAAATCATTCCTTTACTCCTTTGCTGCTCCTCCTTCTCTGATCTTGTTTTTAACTGCTGAAGGCTCTTATCAAGTGAACGTCAAACATGCTCCTCCACTTTTAAACAACGGAATCCCAGAAGACTATGTTTCCAATAAACAAGATCTTTCTGTGAATGTACTTGAAGAATTCCGTGAATTAAAGAAACGACACAAACCTGATACTGCCAATGTTATTGAAGAGTATTTGTGGCATATCCCCAAAAGTAGCTTTAGATTCAATGGGACAGAAATGATTATGAAATATGAAGACAAACTTAGAACTGCATCCTTAACTCAGAAAGAATTAAAGTATTTACAAAGTTTGAAATATTCAGCAGATGAAGTCGCACATCATGGACCTCCAAAGTACTTTGCCGAATCTAGATTGATTGGTACTACAGTTGGTGATCATTATGATTGGAGATTTTTCAATGGGATTATGGCCGGAAAGATTGAACAATCATTAACATTGCATCGTTTGATTCGTACCTGGTTGTCGTTTACCAGAAAGACCGGTATCACTACCTGGATCGCCCATGGTTCATTGTTGTCATGGTTTTGGAATGGTATCGCATTCCCATGGGATAATGATATCGATGTTCAAGTTCCGATCATGGATTTACACAGATTATCCTTAGAGTATAACCAAACCTTGATTGTTGAAGATCCAGAGGATGGTTTTGGAAGATATTTCTTGGATTGTGGTAGTTTCATCACTTTGAGAGAGAGAGGTAATGGAAATAACAACATCGATGCCAGATTCATTGACGTTGACACTGGTTTATACATTGACATTACGGGTTTAGCATTGTCCAGTGCTAAGACTCCAGATAATCTCCAAAAAGAATTACCTAAATCATTCACCAAGGATGAGAAGCAAGAAAAAGACGATAAATACTACAGAAAAGCCAACGAAAAATTGGAAGTCTACAATTGTCGTAACAATCATTTCAGTTCATATGAAGATTTGTCACCATTGGTGAAATCCACAGTTGAAGGAGAAATTGGATATATACCATCGAGGTTCACTTCACTTTTAAACAAAGAATATCGTGATGGATTAACTTCACGTGTATTCAATGGTCACATCTTTGTTCCTAAAATCCGATTATGGATCAAAGAACAAGAATTGTACTATTTCTTCCATAACAAAACCAGATGGAGACAATACCATTCCTTCAATACCGAATTGGGTGAAAATCCAGAAACTGAATTAACTGATTATTCATACGAATTGAGTGACGAAGAATATGAAAGTTTGCAATACACCCATGACAATCCATATAAGAAGATTGAAAGACCAATTACTTTGAGTGAACAAGAAAGAAGGAGAATTAACGAAATGAGTGAAACTGATTTATTAGACTTTTTGATGAATGATGATATTCTTATCAATTATTACAATACGAGGGAATTCACCAGTCTCCATGAACAAGAAATCATGCAATTGTTATTTGGTAAATCAACGGCGAAACTAATGTCCAATGCCATTGATTTCCCTCCTTTACAATTCGAACCTTACCTTTACCGTTTGCATATAGAATAAAGAGATTTTGTTCCTTTTAAATATTACATTCTTTTTATTTTTTTTTCCATTTTTACATACTTATCTATGTGTATATTATATACAACGTCATTATTCCCCATGTATAATATAAATATTAGTTACCATTCGCACCTTTTTGCAAGAACATTTTTGCTACCTAGTGAATATTTATATTTTTGATTAGTGATGTTCATACCAGTAACATTACTGTCACGTGCAAGCGCTGTATAGCTACCAATCACATTGCCGTACGCTATAAGCCGATCGCCGTGTAGCCAAGCCCTTAGGTGCAGGACTAGGCATTTACGTCCATCGGTCCATGTAAACCGTTCTCACTATAAATAGGTCTCATCTCCCTCATCTTTGTATATTTGTACTTAATAAACCATTCGCCATCTTAGATATACGTAGCAACGATATCTTTATCACGACAATTACTTGTTGATTATAATTATACTTTATTTTTCTAATATCCAGCTTTCAATCAATTTTTGAAAACCAAGAAAACTAAAGATTAAGCTTCAATAAGCCAACAGTACAAATACAAGAAATCTTCGTTTTCTTGTAACCAATTCCTTGCTTATTCTGGAAATATGTATGGTTCAAGTACCTGAATTTACAACACCATGATATGGGGGTTATGAGCTGGATGAATTTTTGTCAAACTAAAACATTAAAAAAGTGTTGAAGATCACGAACACGAATCTTCAAGACGATACGGCTGATTATGATTTTTTTTCATTTTTCACTTTCAGGTGATTATTTCACATTTTGAACCAGAGCTGCTCAGCTAACCCAGTAAAACAAATGCGTTATGGTGGCTCCTTTTATGGATACTCGGATACCCCATTGTCTTAGTGAAGTGAAAAATGGGGAAACAAGGGAAAGTTACTACAATGCAATTATTGCCTTGTGGTTCTGTATTGAACTCCGATGTGATGTGGGATCTATAACCGCATTAGGTACAATGGGATGTGATTTAATTCTACAGATATAGAAGCGCAAGCGAACAGTAGTAGAAGTAGTGTACACGGATCCAATATTGTCAATAGCACTATGATGTACTATTGTAGGTGGGAATATAGTATTATGATGGTATAGACTGTAATTATATAGTAGTAGTTACGACTGTATTGGTATTGTAATGTTATCTCATATCTCTTAGTACTGTATTGATCATATTAGTTGTAGTCTTATTGTATTAGTTATTCGTCTTGTTGTTCTTCTTGTTATTATTGTTATTGTTGATATTAGTATTAGTTGTATT
>JAKTVH010000075.1:0-23059 GCA_030557105.1 Candida frijolesensis | reverse complement strand
TAAATCAACGGCGAAACTAATGTCCAATGCCATTGATTTCCCTCCTTTACAATTCGAACCTTACCTTTACCGTTTGCATATAGAATAAAGAGATTTTGTTCCTTTTAAATATTACATTCTTTTTATTTTTTTTTCCATTTTTACATACTTATCTATGTGTATATTATATACAACGTCATTATTCCCCATGTATAATATAAATATTAGTTACCATTTGCACCTTTTTGCAAGAACATTTTTGCTACCTAGTGAATATTTATATTTTTGATTAGTGATGTTCATACCAGTAACATTACTTGTTGATTATAATTCTACTTTATTTTTCTAATATCCAGCTTTCAATCAATATTTGAAAACCAAGAAAACTAAAGATTAAGCTTCAATAAGCCAACAGTACAAATACAAGAAATCTTCGTTTTCTTGTAACCAATTCCTTGCTTATTCTGGAAATATGTATGGTTCAAGTACCTGAATTTACAACACCATGATATGGGGGTTATGAGCTGGATGAATTTTTGTCAAACTAAAACATTAAAAAAGTGTTGAAGATCACGAACACGAATCTTCAAGACGATACGGCTGATTATGATTTTTTTTCATTTTTCACTTTCAGGTGATTATTTCACATTTTGAACCAGAGCTGCTCAGCTAACCCAGTAAAACAAATGCGTTATGGTGGCTCCTTTTATGGATACTCGGATACCCCATTGTCTTAGTGAAGTGAAAAATGGGGAAACAAGGGAAAGTTACTACAATGCAATTATTGCCTTGTGGTTCTGTATTGAACTCCGATGTGATGTGGGATCTATAACCGCATTAGGTACAATGGGATGCGCATGTCACGTGTAATCAACAATTTATTTATTTTTTTTTTGTCTAATAGCCGCGGTTTCTGGCGCCCCAAAAAATTGCTGAATCTCCGGTTCCCCAAGCATCAACCCACAAAATTAGCAATATATCAGATCCAATCCAATAAATATATTTTCTATTCCCCGAATTTTTTTTTTTTTTTTTTCCAAAAAAATCCCACACTCTTTTCTTCTTGTTGTTGTTAATTATTTTATTCGTTCATTTTACTACTAGAAGAAGAAGATGAGTATATCTGGAATATCAAGCTTGTCAACCCCGTTGAAACGAGTATCATTAAATGGATCAAACGCAATGAAAATCATACCGATTAATTTGATCTTGAAATTACAAGCCATATTGAAAAAATCAGTTTTCAGTAGGAAGTTTTATCAGGAAATCAATGATAAAGTGTTGAGTAAATCATCCACAGTTGATATGAATTTATATTTCCTTTGTTATTTTTCATTATTGGTGTCGTCAATCTTGAATAACAAGCACAAAATCTTGTTCTTTTTGAAAAATCAATGGTATAAATTCACCCAAATTGTCAAGTCTTCCACCGGATACCAACCACCACCTACCAACACTGTTGATGAAAAGAAGAATAGTCAATCAGGAAGAGCTTTTGATAAGATTTTCAATATGGAAAAACCAGTATACACCGAAGGAAAACCATCACAATTAGCATACAATTTAAAGAAAATCAACAGCTACTTGGCAGATATCAGAATATTCAACAGATTAACCGACTCCATAAAATACATGCCATGGATCATCGATGAATATCATGCATTCACCAGCACTACCCCAACAGCAGTCCCACGACTTGACCGATTTGTCAATTTATTACAATCATTGAATTGTTTGGTGTTGGAATTGTTGGAAAATGCAGGCTGGTTAACTGATCATGATTTCGTTTCAACGGGGGATAATTCATGGTGGAGTTTTGAAACTTATATTTGGTGTTGTAGAATTTGGGGGGTTTATTTGGTTATTGAAATTGTCGAATTAATTAGAAGAACTCCAATTCTGAAATGGAATGATAAATCTTGGAAAATTAATTTGTTCAAGAATGTTGTTCAAATTCCATTGGTCTTGCATTGGTCCTTAAGAGAAGGTTGTTTAACTCCATTTTGGGTTGGTGTTTGTGGACTGGGTGCTAGTTGGTGGAATTTTAGAGATATGTGGTCATCAATAGATTTATCCTAAAAGGCGGACCAAACATAATCGGTCCGATTAAGTTATTAAAGTTCTTTATTTCTTTATTTATTTATTTATTTTACATATACACTATACAGTTATTATTCAACATTAATGATCGTACTAACACTTGCTTGTTCTTTTTAATCAAATCCTGAATTTCTATCTGCTTTAGCAGCTTTCTTTTCTAAAGTATCCCAATCGTCACCTTCACTTTCAGAACCCACGTCATCATCAGAACCATCGTCTGAACCAGAATAATCGTCACTTTCGTCACTAGCATAGTCATCACTAGCTTCATCTTCATCTTGTGGATCTTCATCACTGACTTCAAACTCACTTTCTTGCTCACTTTCTTCCAGAACATCGCTATCTCCATCTCCAGTCAAGAACGACCAACCACCATCAACGAAAAATTGATATGGATCAGCTAGCACTGTCTTCATAATTTGCACCCAGTTCAAATTCATTTGTCCTTCACTAATTGGTATATCCACATCGGTTAACCAAGATTTAACATCTTCCAATAATTCGACTGGGATAGTGTTAATATGAACCACTGGCTTATTAAAATCTTTAAAAACAAACACTAAATCAAAATTCTTCAATCCAAATTGAACTCTTTCCAAATGAGCAATTTCAATTTCTTCCAATGTAACCACCAAATAAGGAGGATCAATTAATTGCACAAGACAATCTCTAGTAGGTACACACAATACCGATGATCTAAATGGAACCCCTTGGAATCCTAAATCTCTGAATGGGATATCTAAATCAACCATTCCATGAGAAGATTCAGCAATTAACTCGGCAAATGTTTTGAATTCTTTATCCAACAAAGCTTTTCTTCTTCTTTCTTCTTGTTCTTGTTGCAATTCATCGTCATCTCCATACCTATATTTCCTCTTACGACCACCAGTTTCATCGAAGGCCATATCACTAGCTTCACGGTAAAATTGCACATCAAATGTCTTTCTTTTACCAATCATAATTGGATTCTTTAAATGGCAATGGATTAAAACAATCAATTCATCTTTGGAAGATTGGAAGAACAAATGTTTAATATTGGAAAATAATACATCCACTCTTTGGTCTTGTTTGAAACTAGATTGGTATCTTAAACCATTTTCATGAATCTGTAAAACACCACCCAATTTTTTAGTTTCTGGAGTTGGTCTAATAAATACATTATCCAATCTTTTAACTCTTGAACCTTTCAATTCAATCAAATTAGCTTGGGTAACAACATCTGCCATTTGTTTCTTTTCTTGTTCACGCTTGACGGAATCTTTCTTCAAATCTTGAATGGCTTTGTAAACATCAACCATACGCTGACGATCTCTGGATCTAATGGTAATCGATCTCAAAAATGTGTTGTCAGGGGAATCTTCGTAAGGCAATTCTTGCTTCTTGGTGACGTTACCACCAGCCCCTGGAGAGTTGAAATTCAATCGAAGATATGTGAAATCCCCTTCTTCGTTTTGGGATCCACTCTTGTAAGAATTGATATGGAATGGAACGGGTCTTCCAGAAATTGGCAAGATGATGGTTTGATTCTTGTAATCGATATGAATTTTCAAATCAGCGACACTATTTGGAATCTGTGATTCACGAACATACGATTCATATTTCTTGAACACCGGCTTAAATTCATTAGCATCAGTGGCATCAGCTTTGGAAAATCTTGCCAAACCTTCTTCCAATCTTTTTTCATGTAATTTACTTTGAATTTCTTGTCTCACTTTTTCAGAATTGTTGTCATCAGCATTAACATTTTCATGTCTCAATTTGGATTTAAGAATCTTATTGTTTTCTTGAGGTTCGATTTTAGGTGCTTTGGCTTTGTTCTTTTCATCATCATTGAAATAGAATGCAACTGATGATTTAGATTTATCATATTTGGTTAATAAAATTGGTGCGTCATCAGTGACTTTGAACGTATCAGTCAACAATAATCCATATTTCTTCTTTTTCTCATCCTGCAAATTGTTGAAACCAATAGTCAATGAAATAATCTGTCCATTGGTTAATTTTCTTTCGTTTTTGGCATTCAAAATAAAGGTAGAATCTCTAAATTCAATACCCATTAACCAACCACAGTTCTTGGTGAAGTAATTGGCCAATTCTGGTTTTTCCTTATTGATAAAGTCAAGTGCGCCTTGATAGACCTTGTTGGCAGCAACACCATCTTTTAGCAATGTGCCTGTGATATGGTCTTGCAATTTAATCAAGAAATCGTAGTTTTCTTCCATTTGCTTTGTTGGATCAATTAAAAAGGTTCTGGCTACGTTGGAACAATAAGCCTTATATCTCAACCCAATTGAAGCAAGAATAACACCCTCGCCAACCAATCTGTTATCATTCGATAATGCACTTGGTCTCAAATCATATTCACCACCACTTTGAATAATTGGAGAATAACAATATTCAAGAAATTCAACATTAAAGTCCTTAATTGATTGTAATAATTCTTTACCCAATTTCGATTTCAAATACCATTTGTTGCCTTCGATTTTATCTTCGATTTGATCAGTCAATTGGCTGTTGGTGATTTTTTTATCTTCTTCAACAATGGTCATCATGTCATTGACAAAACTATCCATCATGACCACACTGGAATTAGATGCAATTTTGGTATTATTGAATTCTTCTGAATCTTTAACTTCCAACGATTTAGAAACGGTTAAAGTAGCATCAATTGGCTTTAAATCGGATTTACCAATTTCTTCATTCCATTCCTCAACAACTTTGCCCTCATATTTATCCTTTAAAACACTACCATATTCATTGCCAACTTTTTTCATTTCTTCAATTAATTTGACAAACAATTCCTTATTATGTGCGGCATCCTTAGTTCTTGTCCAAATTTCAACCGTGTCCGGTTTGTTAGTCAAATGTTTTAAATACTTTGCTTTACCTTCAGAAGTAATGAAAATACAATTATCTTTTGTGACATAAATGGCAGTATGGATGAATTCATAGCCTAATAACCAAGTTTGTAAAACCGTGGATTTTTTATAGGTATTATCATCATTACGTTGACCAGTGATGACTAAAGCTTGGGAAATTCCATCATCAACAAGGTTTTTTTGCAATACCGACAATCTCTTGTAGAAAGTCGGAGCATCGATATTAACATCAGCCATGATTGATACGTGTTATCTGAATGTGCCAAGACGTGGTTTTGGTGATGTTGCCGTTGGTTCGTGTTGCTAGATTTGCTTTCCGTGGAATTTTTTTTTTTTTCGTTCGTTCACCAAAATCCGTCCTACGAGAAGGGACGTGTAATGTCGGGCAAATAGAATGTCGTACTCACGTGAGCTGGAAATTTTGTGTGGACTTTTCTTTTTTTTTTTTTATAGCGCGTCTGAGTATTCTAGACGTGTAATTTTTATTTCACTATTGTTGATGTTTTTTTTTTTTTTTTTTTTTCATTCATTGATTCATTGCAACCAACCATTGAATAGTTATTAACAAGACAACATGTTTCGACAAGTTAAGAGAAGGACTGCAGGGAGAAGAAATTTTGAAGATTTTGGAAGTGAACATGATGACAACAACATTGCCAAATTTTCCGGTCCACCAACATTATATTCATCAAGATTATCATTTTATGATCTACCACCAATGCAAGAAATCACGTTAGAACAATTTGAAACCTGGGCAATTGATAGATTGAAGATTTTGATTGAGATTGAATCATGTTTAGCAAGATCTAAATCCTTGAAAGAAATAGAAGTTGCTATAAAGCCATTATTGTTGAAGTATTTGCCTTTGAATGCCAATGGAGGTGAAAAGGTTGAAGAAGAAAGAATGAAAGATCATTACAGTCATTTTATCCTTCGATTGGTATTCTGCAGATCTGAAGAATTAAGAAGAAATTTCATCAAAAATGAAACCATATTATTCAAAATCAGATATAATATGTTACAACCTAAAGAGCAACAAGAGTTTATTGAATTGAATCAGTACAGATTGCCTTGGAAATATATTACCAGCGAAGAGAAGCAACAGTTTTTACCCCAGTTGATAAATTCAAGTGGAGCTTCAATAAAGACTCAATTATTATCTGAAGGAGTGACAAATTTGACAAATGATCAACTCAAACAGTACTTCATGATCAAGGAGAACTTCATTAAACTACCATTTGAAAAAGTTACCAACTTGATTAGTTCAAGATCGATCTTCTTACATAAAGGTTATGGTTACTTACCAACAAGTTTGCAATTAAATTTATTAGCCATCGAATTTCAAGAGATCTTATCGAGTAATTTACTTAGAACTTTCCAAACCATTCCAAGATTAGAAGAAGATGATAGATTGTTACCGTTATTAAACAATCTATCCCGTAACTTTGCCAATTTCCAATATGAGTCGGAAGCTGATCCAGAAGCAGTCAGTGATATAAATGCCACCTCAGTGTTGACTCCATCAATATCCAAACATTTCCCACTTTGTGCCACCAACTTACAAAAAAATTTAATTGTCAATTCACATTTGAAATATGGAGGCAGACAACAGTTGGGGTTGTTTTTGAAAGGCATTGGGTTGAACGTAGACGAAGCCATCAAATATTGGGGATATCAATTTACAAAAAGTGGTAAAATGAATTTGGAAAGTTTTAACAAAGAATACAAATACAATGTCCGCCATCAGTATGGTTTAGAAGGGGCAAGAATTAATTATAAACCATGGGATTGTAATACAATATTATCAAAGCCCAAACCCAATGCGAATAATTTGGAATTTCATGGTTGTCCTTATCGAGATTATTCTATTGATTCATTGATGAGTAGTCTCAATGATATGGGAATTAAAGATCAGCAAGATTTGAATAACATTATTGATGATGTTAACAAACATGACTATACAGTGGCTTGTACTAGGGTGTTTGAAATCACTCATCAAAAAGGGTTACAGAATAAGGACAGTATGCACATTAACCATCCAAATTTGTATTTTGATAGATCTAGACAATTGGAAAGAAGTGAGAACAAAGATACCCCTATCCCAGCGAGCAAATGAGTAACTAAGTATGTGGTTAGTTAGGTTTAGGTTTTGTATACTGGGTGCAAAGTAGATTAGAATAAATAATATTGATAATAATAATAATAATACTCATTGGTTTTTGTGCAGTTACGTGGTTGTGGAAGGAATAGGTTAGACTTGAATAATATAGCAGAGCGAATATGCGAGGTGTTGCCCAATTGGTAAATGTGAAACATTAACATTCTCCACTAAAACACCATACACGCAAACACTCACAAATATGTACACACAACATCTGCAGTTTGCACAATGTGAACTAAAAACTATAATGAGCTTACGAATAGTAACAATAGCACGATATCATCATCATCTTTTATCATGATGAACAATAGCACAAACTAAGTGATTCTAGATCATGTTCTAAGACATGAAAGCGACAAACTTACACAATGTACCAACAAAGAATAATAAAAACCGGTTGTGTTCCCCTTGTTAGGCACACAAAAACCAGGGGTACACAGAAAGAAGAAACCAAAACCTAAAGAAGCAAATAAAAAAATATTCTTTTCAGGCACCAAAAACCGAAAGAAAATACACCAATTGGGAAGAAATAAAAAAGACACGTTTCAAAAGCACACCCCAAAGACGCAAGAAAAAAAAAAAAAAGGTAAAAAGATTGTCATTGTTATCAACGGGTAATTGATCCTTCACAAAACAAAATGAGAGAGTACGACTATCATTCCTGAATGTGTGAAGAATGAAGAAAGTCATATGGAAGAATAACACCAATGACACACTATCGCAATTGCAACGTCGTTCTATACAAGACATGTAGGTGGGTAGAGAGGAGAAGAAAAGTTTATTCCTGGAGTACCCTGATTTAAGTTATGCATTTAGTTTTGAGAGTGTTTTTTGTTCCTGCCTGCTTGTAGTTGTCCCCCCCACTAACACTAATTTAAATATGTAAGGTAGTGAAAATCTCTTGCATAGAGTATTTTATGTCGAATTGAGGAAAGATTTCAATATTATTACCAATCTACCTTTGCTAGCGGAAGAGGCGACAATAATTAGAACGGAAATTGATAACGGACGTAAAATGCTTTAAATTTGTATAGGTTTTTCACGAGATCTCTTTTTAAATTAACAAAAATTGTTCAACAGTCAAACAAAGCAAATTACCCCTCCTATTCTATACTATTCTGTTATATATTTTACCCATGTGGAGGAGGAGTAAATGCGGGAGACAATGGTGTTTACTAACTGCAAGTACGACTTGTAGCATGAAATTCATGATTTGACTGCGAAAAATATAACATTCCCCAATGAAACGAAATTAGCACTATTTTTTTTTTTTTTTTGCTTTTTTTTTTTTTAAATTTTAGATTTTAGTGTTTTTAGTTTGGTTAGGAATATGATTGATATACGTCTGAATCAAAAGAGGAAAATAAAAAGCAAAAAAAATTGAAAATCGTTGATACATTAACAATGGATGATAGATAATATTACCAGCGTACCTCGTTCTGCCCTTCCCTTTCGTTTCATACCGTGCGTCGCGTGTTGTCTGGTATTGCTGCAGCTAGAGGTTGGCTGTGTGCCAGAGACATGTGGGATCGAGAGAGAAGGAAATAGAGAGGGAGAGAGAGAACAAGATGCAGGTGCAGATACAGACACAATAACTTGGTTTCCTATTGGTGGATGTTGTTGGTGTTATCGTATGGTGTAGATAGTCTTAAACCCAATATGCACTTGCTTTTCTTTGTTCCTTTCTTCATAAGGTGATTTGAAAGAAATGTCTAAGACTAATCATGAGTGTTTAATTGATTCCGGATATAGTCCACGCAATGTTTGATTTTGTGGTTTTGTGGTTTTGTATTAGTAGTAAATTTTACAAATTAATTCATTCCATCTTTTTATGTCCATTTTGGTGTTTCATTGTTTTATGCCATTTCGTGTGGGTTTAGGTTTGGGTTTAGTTTTGTCGAGTATATGTGGGAAATAAACCTGCCGAGTATATAAATCAACCAGTTTATCCTTTACTGTGCATATATATAATACATCTTTTTTTGTAAGGTCATACATTTACTCATTACACACAAAAGAACAAGAAAATTTTCCCAGGCTTTTTCTTTTTTTGTTGCGTTGTTGATACACCAAAAGAAAATAAAAAATTTCTCAAATCCTATATAATTATTCACTCCTTTCTTCTAAGTGTTCGTTCGTCCCCATCAACACTTATTTCAAACTTATATATCATTTGAGTTAATTATCACACCAGCACACCTACCCACCTGCATACCTTCCTGTAACAGTTATCAAACAAACCACGACTAGATCCATTATCACACCTATTTTGTAACCAGTATTAGATTATACCACACACAATAACAGATTATAATGATGAATATAGACCAACATCATCAACAACAAGCCCAAGCTCAGGCTCACGCTCAACAGCAAGCTCAGGCACAAGCACAAGCTCAGGCACAAGCCCAAGCACAAGCACATGCTCAACAACAAGCAGCAGCTGCCGCCGCAGCAGCAGTAGTGGCCGCGTCATCCCAACGCCAAGTTTCATTTAATGTATCGGACCATTATCAAATATTAGAAATTGTTGGAGAAGGAGCTTACGGAATCGTTTGTTCGGCGATTCACAAACCATCAAACCAAAAAGTAGCCATCAAAAAAATCGAACCATTCGAAAGAAGCATGTTGTGCTTACGTACATTGAGAGAATTGAAATTATTGAAACATTTCAACCATGAAAATATCATCAGTATATTGGCCATCCAAAGACCATTAAACTATGAGACGTTCAATGAGATCTATTTAATTCAAGAATTGATGGAGACAGATTTGCATAGAGTCATACGTACCCAGAATTTGACTGATGATCATATTCAGTACTTTATTTACCAAACATTACGAGCATTGAAAGCTATGCATTCGGCAAACGTATTGCATCGAGACTTGAAACCATCGAACTTATTATTGAACTCAAATTGTGATTTGAAGATTTGTGATTTTGGATTAGCAAGATCCATAGCTTCGCAGGAAGACAATTATGGGTTCATGACAGAATATGTGGCTACGAGATGGTATCGAGCTCCAGAAATCATGTTGACTTTCCAAGAATACACCACCGCAATTGATGTTTGGTCAGTGGGTTGTATATTAGCCGAGATGTTGAGTGGTAGACCATTATTCCCCGGTAGAGATTACCATAATCAATTATGGTTAATTATGGAAGTTTTGGGTACGCCAAATATGGAAGATTATTACAACATCAAAAGCAAAAGAGCGCGAGAATACATTAGATCGTTGCCATTTTGCAAGAAAATCCCATTTGCTGAGTTGTTTAACAACAAGCCAGGTATAAATCCATTGGCGTTGGATTTATTGGAAAAGTTATTGATCTTTAATCCCGCAAAGAGGATAACTGTTCAAGATGCTTTGAAGCATCCTTATTTACAATTATATCATGATCCGAATGACGAACCTATCAGTGATAAAATCCCGGAAGATTTTTTTGATTTTGACAAGAAGAAGGATCAATTAACCATTGAAGATTTGAAGAAAATGTTGTATGAAGAAATAATGAAACCTTTATAGAATCTATATCAAAATATATTGCTACAAGTATATTGAGAGAGAGATACTTGAATTTGGAAGCAGACTAAATTGACCCCATTTTTTTTTTTGCAGTTATTCTGGCTGCAGTTAGTCGTACATGGCATTGCCAGTGGCTAATGCGTAATGCCGAAAAGTGGTACGTGTTCTGATTTTGTGACACGCGAAAAAAAAAGCACACACACACACACCAGAAACGTACACATTTATTACCACCCGACCGGAAGTAGTTAAACTCAAATTGAAAGGAGGTGGCAGTGTTTAGTGCCAATCAAACACTTAAAAAGTAAAATACATTATAAACACATTAAAAAAAAAAACAATCAAATAATACAAATCTTGTAATAAACCAAAACCAAACCAATACCAAATCAAATAGAACATATTATATCGAACCTCTATGTCTACTTTTTTCTACCAAAGAGCCCCTTCTTCTTCTTCTTTTTGTTGTTTCCTTGATCGGCTTGTAAACTGCTGGCACTATAATTGCCTGCTTGATAGACAGGTTGGTCGTCAAAATTAATCACTGGTCTGCTGTAAGAATTTCCATACCCATTATTGCTAACTTGTTGTTGCTGACCTTGACCACTCAAGTTGTAATATGGGAAATCTTCGTGGAATCCCCAACCTAAACGATTACTTTCTAATTGGTCACGGTACGTCAAGTCACCAGTTATAGCATATTCAAACCCTCTAATGGTATCCATGGGACGTTCGTTTCTATTTCTAGTAGGATTTGACATATCGGTTTGCTGAATAGGTTGGCCAAAAATATCTTTTAAATCGTGGGAGTCTTGTGATAAATAGGATGGTCTTCTACCATTTACATCGTTACCCGCACCATGATGAGCAGCTTGTTCAAAAGGCTGGGCTTCTTGAACTGCAGACAATATAGGATCATGGACGTTAGCTGAGTGCATTTTATAATGCTGTTCATCTTTTGCTGATATTTTGACTTGGATATCGTCCACTTTTTGTGGGGTTTTGTTGGATGATTTAGATCTGAAAATAGCCATCGTGGGGATTATGTGTCGATGCGGTTGTTGTTAGTAGTTAGTTGATATTACTAGCGAGTGGCAGTTATAAGGGATAATAGTGGTTGTAACTGTGGTGGGCTGTGTGATAGTGGTTGTGAAAAAAAAAAAAATCGCAGGTTGTAAAAAAGAAAAATGGGAAAATTTGTTGGTACTTTTATATTGTGCGAGATTTTGTGTGAGATCAAAAGGGAATAGGGAAAAATTTTCTATTATCCTGTACATAACCAGCACAATACAATTTATTCTCTCCTTGTTTTACTTAACTATTTACTGTGCGTTAACTTATGTAGGTAATGTATTTTTAGAACTTTCGTGGGACAGTATCACTGGCTGTTACTATCTCCGAATAGCCAATAATCCCTAACCAATCCTATAGCCAATTCAATAGGTTTTCAGTTAACCTTTCAATAACAAATACAGCAATCATCACCAATAGTTTTTGTATGTTTCTTGTTAATCTCCCCCAGTCTTGTTTTATATTGTGCCTTATTACTTACAGTGTTCACAATTAGCCGTTTTGTGCAAGAAAAAAAAAAAACAATAATAAAGAGAACAGCCTTAAATCCTACCACCATTATTTACCACGACAACGACCCCCCCTCAGATACATATGTGGCCAGCCATTTTTTTGTTTCTTTGATAAACCCACTTAACAACCCCAGCAATTAATTAATAACTCGAAGTATATTATAATTTCATATGATTCATACACCCACTGCGTCGACACTGTACATCGTATAGACCCTTCTAAGCACAACAAGGCTGAAACCGACCATGGCAACCCGTTCTATGGCTTTGATTTCTGATTCTCTCGGTGCGAGATTTTTTTTTTTTTTTTTGGCGCCTTGATTCGAGGCTATACGATATTCCATTTTCATTTTCATAGCCACTTTGTTTTTAACAATAGCAATCACAAGAGCACTAATAGCAATGGTAGCAGGAGGGGTAGACTATGATGTAATGACACTAGCCATATCTTATTCTATTGACATATGTCATTATTGAAGATCAAGAATAGACTCGCGGAATCTTCTACCCATTCGGAGATAATACTAATATTGCGAACAACGGTAAGCTGAAAAAAATAATACTTGACAAAAAAAAAATCTTACAACCAATTTTCTTGCATTCTTGTATATATAGCCAATTATCCAGACAAGCCCAAGTCATCATATGTCAGAACCAACAACAGTCACAAATGCAAACTCAGTTGAGAAACCGATTGATCAAGAATCAACCACGCCGGATAATCCGATCCAATTCATCTCATTAATTTCACGAACCGACAAACCATTATATATCCAAGCTTTTAACATTGATGACGTATCTTCAACTTCCACATCAACTAGCAAGAATAATAACAGTCAGAATAATGCCAATGCTAATAAATTCCTTAAGTTCAATTTTCTAAGTCATATGGCTTTGGATATATTTATCAGTCCTTCGTCGTTATCATTACGTCAACAGCAACAACAACAACAACAACAACAACAACAACAACAACAAACCAAAGGTTCGGGATCTGGTGATATCAATATGATCTTGCTATTTATTCAAGATCAAGTTATGATATACGGATATGAAACCAATAATGGCTTAAAAATCATCATTGGGATAGATCAAAATTATCAAATTGTGCCAGAAAAATTGGAGAAATTATTCTTGAATGTTCATAAATGTTATCTTAGAACGATCTTCAACCCATTGAATGGGATACTTCATGACAGTTATCCTGGAAGTAATGATGATGAAGAAGTTCTATTGCAATCCAGTACGTTTGATAAAAACATTAACCGTCTAGTTCAGTCGTTTATATAGATTTTACATTGATAACTATAAAAACATTCTATTTAAGTACAACATTTGCACCACGCAATTGTAAATATTCCTGATCGACACCAGGCGGTAAGTTTTTAATCACCTCTTGATATATTTCTGCGTTATAAAATCGAAGTTGGTTCGATGGTGATTTGTAATTCGTTGGTAATCCAGTTATATCACAGTAATTTTTCCTTGGTAATAAACTTGGGGGAGCAGTGATGGATGTATGTGTTGGTGTATCCACCTTTAAGTTTGTTTTGGATTGTAGGTATTTAACTTCATCACTTATTAATTGTCGACATGGCTTGTATCTTCTATTGCCAGCAGGTTTCCTATGAGGATTTTGTTTGAATGAATGTGATTTGGTAGTAACTTCCAGTAACTCATGTAGTTTATCCATCTGCGTGGAATTGACTGGTGTTCCTGTCATAGAACGTGTTGGTGTGTTGGACATGTTTAGTGGTGTGGATATAGCGGTTATGTGTGGTCACTCGTGGTGGTGCCTTGTGGTTGTTGTCATCTATTTTTTCCATGCCGTTTGTTACACGGACATCACATTTTTTTTGCCCTCTTACTCACTGATGTCCCAAGCTCACTTTCCTTAAATATTGATAACCCACACTTTATATTTTTTTTTTTTATCTACGCTTGTATCACACTCTCCACACAACACACCACACCCCCCAACAATTAACTAACCATGGGAGGAGGACTTGGACTTTACGCAATCGTTGCAGGTACTTTGATCACCGGAGCAGCAAATTCCTTACTTACAAAATATCAAGACAATCAATGTGTAGAAAATTGCTTTGACCCCAATCCAAAAAACCATAAGAATTTCAATCAGCCGGGCATACAAACTATACAAATGTTCCTTGGTGAGTTTGGAATGTATTTCGTATTCTTGGTATATAAATACATCAATCAAAGAAAACAGTATATTCAATTATCAGAAGGTGAAGGAACTGATGGCACTAATGAAGGTGCCGTGCATGAAACTTCCATTTTCCAAAGTTTCAAATTGGCAATCCCTGCAATTTGTGACTTGAGTTGTACCACGTTATTGAATGTAGGATTAATTTACACTCCTGTATCGATTTATCAAATGTCCAGAGGTTCGGTGGTTTTATTTGTGGCCGTATTGTCAGTGTTATTCCTTAAACGGAAAATCACCAAATTGGAATGGATATCTTTATTTTTAGTTACCTTGGGTATTGGCATTGTTGGTATAAGTGGATCGAGAAACTCCCAATCTTCTGAGATGTCCCCCGATGCTGATGGAGGATCTGCAGCATTGGTTATATTTGGTATATTTTTAATTGTGTGTGCTACGTTATTACAAGGTTTCCAATTTGTTATCGAAGAGCATATTTTGGAAAAAAATCCAATCATCCCATTACAATTGGTCTATATTGAAGGATTTTATGGATTATCAATCATGATTCTCATGTCCATATTATTGAATTTCATAGTTTGTTCAATTGAATCTCCTGAACAATTCCATTCTTCTCCATTCAATTTCAAATTGGCCATTATGCAAGTTTTGACTAACAAAATTATCTTGATCTCGTCAGTTTTAATCCTGTTGTCGATTGCTATATTTAACTTTTGTGGGCTTTCAATCACACATAGGATTTCGGCCACTGCAAGGTCAACAGTTGATACTTGTAGAACTTTATTGGTGTGGATAGTGGCCATTTCAATGCACTGGGAATCATTCCATTTCTTGCAATTTTCAGGATTCGTGGTGTTGGTATTTGGTACCTTATGTTTCAATGGAGTATTGAAACCAGAAACTTGGTCTTTTGTTCCAGCTTGGTTAAAAGAGGGCATGATGACTGAACAGGAAGAAAGAGATAGGTTGATTAATGTGATTGATGAAATTGACGAGCCAGTTGAAAGAATGTAATGTATGAGGAAAGTAAATGGTTTTAGATTAACTATTAGATAGGAGATAAAAATACAGAAGATTGAAGAGTTAAAGCAATAGAACTGGGTAGGCCTTGTTGTTCTTACTGCAAAAAGAGAAATAAATCAGTCATGTGACCTGAGAATGTGCTGGAAAATATTGGAGGAAAAATAAATTTAAGTTTCAGTTGTGGGGCACCCGAAATAGAAGCAAATAATTTTTTTTTTTTCTCTCCCACACTCTTTTTTCTTCCAAACAATGTTCCATCCAATCTAGTCCCACGAGAAGTAAGCTTATAGTTTTTAGTGCTGTTTTTTTTATTTATTTATTTTGCATTATTCTTCTATTTATTTAGCTATTTATTCCCTATAGACAATTCCAAAAGAACCTTGTTGACATTCATCGTTTTGCTTTTTTATTTTCTGCATTTTTTTTTTATTATAGACGTTTTGACATAAGGTGACCAACAAACCCGGGGTAACCACATTAAGTTAAGAGCCATGAGAATAACAACCAAAATAATAGCCAACCTACCATTGGGAGCTAGGAATACTGGACTCATTACGGCGAGAATTGCAACTGGATACATTTCATTAAGATATCTATCGAGGGGTTCAACCAGGAGTGATACTTCATTATCACCATTACAATTATATGACAAACGAGTTAACGAAGGAAACCTTAAAGATGACCCATATCAACGAAAAATCATCACTTCATTATCCAAATTGCATGAGAACTTAATCGATTATAACCCACCATCAGTGCATATTCCGAGTATTTCTGAACTAACTCCAAAAATTGGCGTAGCCAAAATCTTCAGTTCATTTTTTGGCAGAAACGGTAGTTCAAGTTCAAGTACTTCATCTAATTCAGGAAGGGGTGGTGAGGTTATAAACCCTGTAAAAGGGATTTATTTGTATGGGGATGTCGGATGTGGGAAAACAATGTTGATGGATTTATTCTATGACACAATTCCATCTCATTTGACCAAGACCAGAATCCATTTCCATAATTTCATGCAAAACTTACACAAACGATCCCATCAATTGAAATTGGAACATCACAAGCAGGATGTTGACGTGATTCCAATATTAGCAGCAGAAATTGCCCAAAAGTCTACCATTTTATGTTTTGACGAAATGCAAGTGCATGATGTTGCCGATGCGATGTTATTGCGTCGTTTAATGATGATTTTAATCAAGAACCACCATATCATTCTATTTGCCACTTCAAATAGGGCTCCGGACGAGTTATATCTAAATGGTATCCAAAGAGCCAGTTTTATTCCTTGTATCCAATTAATCAAAGCACAGTGCAATGTTGTTTATTTATTAAGTGATAGAGATTATAGAAAAATAAAACTGGAAAACCAAACACCCACTCCAATCGGATCCCCCTATTATTTTGGTAAATTGGGTATTGAAGAAGAACAAGAACATGTTACCAAATGGTGGAATTATTTCTCTGGTGGCCACACTACAGTCAAGCCAACATTGGATTATAAAATATCAGTATGGGGAAGAGAATTGATTGTGCCCAAATCATATCCACCCAAAGTGGGACAATTTACATTTCAACAGATTTGCGGTTCACCAAAATCAGCAGGTGATTATATTTCATTAAGTCAAGAATTTGAAAGCATTATCATTACGGACATTCCCTATATTGACTCTCGAGACGAATTGAGAAGATTCATCACATTGATCGATGCATTATATGATAATGAAACGAATTTAGTCATTACATGTGCCCATGGGTTTGACCAATTGGTTGGAATCGAAAAAAGTTCCGAAGAAGGATTTGCATATTCCAGAACTGTCAGTAGATTGAGTCAAATGAGCACCCCCGAATGGATTGAAAATAGTACGTAGGAGAAATGTATCACATCTTACAAAATACGTAATATATGGAATATTGGAACGATTGTATATATATGAGTATATAAAATGAAATGTATAAATTAACGGACGAGAAAACGACTAAATGGTAACGGATAGATATTTTGGTACTAAACGAGGGTATATTAAATGCAAACGAACGAACGAATGAAGGGCGTATAATTGTCATGTCATGAGTTCTTATAACATCTTGGAAATTAAATCATTATGAAGTGGTACATTAAATAGTATTAGTGAACTTTCATCACTGGAAATTTCATCATCATCAACTTCTTCATCAAAAGTTTTCTTTCTCAATTTTTCACGTTGTTTCGATTCGGCAGTACTTATGAATCTGGATTTGGTTCTATTTAGCATTGGTTTGTTCATAGAAGTAGCGCTATTTTTACGAGTACTATGCTTGCCTTGAGAATGGTTGTTGGTGTTGTTGTTGCTGTTGTTGTTGGTCATAGCTGGTACACTGAATGATCTTTGAAATTGGGGTTTTGGAGATGATAATTGTGACAGTATCGTGGTGGTTGAAGAACGAATGCTTGACGGAATAGAAAACAAGGAAGAATTGTCGTGATTGGTGGCTGAGTTAGTAGAGCAATCTGATCTTCTCTTCATTAATTTCTGGGTGTAATAATCACCTGGTCTTCTGGAAGTCGAACCATTTGACAATGATACTGACGATGGTGACGATGGAATTAAGTTTGATGTACTTGCGCATTCATGGATTGTATTTATGGAGGTTGTAGATTGAGCTC
The DNA here is from genome assembly GCA_030557105.1 of Candida frijolesensis. NCBI lineage: Eukaryota > Fungi > Ascomycota > Pichiomycetes > Serinales > Debaryomycetaceae > Candida > Candida frijolesensis. The sequence continues at coordinate 4,977 of JAKTVH010000075.1, read as the reverse complement.
TATGATACACTGGTGGAGGGGGGTTTGGAAATGATTGGACTTTGTTTTTGCTTGAGTTAATGTTTATTTCATACATTGGGTTATAGTTTTTTATATTAAATAGCGAATGTTGTGATTTTTTTTTTTAAAGAATAGTTGCTATTAGTGGTGCCTGGTGGCTTTTGGTGTCTACAAGTGAATTCTTCCTCCTTATATAGATATATATAAATAGGTGAAATTAGATTTATTTTTTTTTTTCCTTGCTGGAATCGTGAAGAGAAGAAAGAACTACGGAAACAAAGAACAAGGGAAGAAACAAACACAAAGAGAACAAAAAAGCAGAAGTGTAATATTAATAGAAACAGGCACTACCATATGGTTGGCCGGTTTTTTTTTTTTAACTATGGCCAGGTGGGACTATATCTAAGTTTCTGTTTTTAGTTTCTGTACCTCGGGTAGTTATTGTGTTCTGTATTGTAAATTTTATGCGACATGAAATTCTCACTGCTTCAGTGTGCCATCAAGCTCAATTCGATTGAGTTTCTTTATTCCACATAAGTACGATGAGTGCTAGATGAACAATAAGATCAACAATACCCATTATGCCATTCATTCCTAGTGGTTGTTTTGTTACTGGCTATTGATTTGTAGGTCTAAAAACCTTAAATACTTGTTGAGAATTTAGTGTGCAAGGATATTAGGGTATTTTAGTCGTGTATAAGATTCATAATATGTCTGATTTTGTTAATTGCACTTCCAAAAGAAGACACCTAACACAATGTTAAATTACCGCACTACTCAACAACAGCCACGAAAAAAATGTTTCTTTTTTATGGACTATATACAGGGGGCATAGAAACGAAGAAACTCATAGCAATCATAGATATCAACCAACCACACCAATCGCAACTGAAATAATACAATATATATCATCATCTTCAAACTAAGTAGAAGTGGTTAAACGAGCTTATTCAACAGAATGACACTTGATTGCCGGTGGGAATGACACTTCACAGGTATTGAGAGAAAAAAAAAAAAACTTTAGTGAAACATACTCACACTATAACCATTCTACTCTAACTGCAACATTCCCGATCCTTCCTTAACAAAAACAAAAACAACTTGTAACATAATCTAACCATCGTCTGGTGAACATTGTCTCATACTATCAACAGCAGCATCAACAACCACATCATCCACATCATCCACCTCAACTCCATCAACCACCAGTTATAAATCTGCCCATTACCTCGCCTTGGAGAGCAAGTAGTACTAAAAATAACCATGCGTTACCTATTCACCCGCCTCCTTTTAATTATCTGTCCTTCTCTTTCCCACCGATTCCCGTGCGTCCCTCTACCCTCTCCTCAACGAGCCCCTTTCTCTCTCCCCTTGCCCTGCTTTCCCCCCCCTTGCTCAGAAGAGAAGCTGCTTGGTTAAAACCTAAAAACTATAAACCTTCGTAGTCCTAGCAATACTACGTGATACTTTCCATTACCAACGGTCGTTTCTTTTTGTCTCTCCCTTCTCTTTCCTCTATTGTCCTTGCTTCTTTGATTGCTTTGATTAAATTAAACAATAATGAACAGCAATGAAATCAGCCAACTACCGATATACTTTCTTTAAGGGATGATGTATGGAAAAGGCTTTCCTTCAATTGCTCTTGTCTTTCTCATATCCCCTACTTCTTCACTATCTTTTTCTCCATAAATATTACACAAAGATCGTATCAATTGAAATTTCATTTTTTTTTCCCATGGTCTCCGAGGAGGCGGTATGCATTGATTCTTAAAATGCAAGAGTTGCATTGGGATTGACTCACACACGACTGGTGGAATTTAATACACAATCGGTTTTGGGTATTGTAGTTTCGCATTGCTAGCTCCGAGAGCCTTTACAATAGCACGGGTAAGAGCAAAGATAACTGGCAGTAATAGATAAGGCGATAGGAAGATATGATAGATAAAAAGATAGATAGGTGGATAGAGCTGTCGAAAAATAGGACCCCTGCCTAGACTTTTTATTTTTTGTGGAAAGAACACATTCTGCTCCACGATTCTTCCGTGTAGATCTTTTGTGAATGAACGTCAGAATCTCTCTTATAATAACTGCCAATACATTTTCATATGATACAGGAACGTTTCAACTTTATTTGAAGATACACAAACATATACGGTTGTTTTCACTCACATCTTAAACGACTCCACTAAATCATTATAAAATTCCCGTAATTTCTTGGATTTGATGATCTTGTTCTGAACCGTTTTGATGTTTTCATCGTATTTCTTATTCTCCAAAACGTCTTGTAGGATTTCAATAGGTTTATTTTCAGGAAATTCATCACACCCAAGCAAGAATTCACACCAATTGATGTATAGTTCAATCAATTCGTCTGGATGCTTATATTGTGATAATACTGCTTTGGAATAGATCAAGTCTGCAGTTTTGAAATCGTTATTCTTAGTGTATATATCGATATACTTCATCCATACTTCATTCAACTTGTGATTATTTAACGATTTTACCTTTAGTGGGTTAATTGATCTTATAGCCTCGGTTAACGTTTGGATTAATTTATTTAAATCATTCTTGAACAAGTCAAATCTGATAAACCACACGTCTAAGTTATTGATATTCTCTCGTAGTAATGTGTCATTAATGAGAAGTTTTCTGTTATTGATCAATTCTTCAAATTCGTCCATATACTGCGGAAGGATTTTCGAATCGGGACTTGATTGTGATAGCTGAACCAATTGGTCTTCTTCGAATTCAAGATACTTATCATAAAGTAATACAAAGTCTTGTAATGTGACACATTTAAGTATACCTCGATGGAAATAGTATCGGATTTTTTCAATATTTATGTCATTGCCAAGTTTGAAAAATTCAATAGCCTTTAGGTATAACTTCCCCATTTGATCGGGATATGCAATTATTGAACCTTCAATAATCTTCTCAAATACGTCATTTCTTGGTACTGGTTCATACATTAACAATTCGATATATTCAAACGAATTTTGTAAAATTGATTTTGGTAAATGGGAATAGTCACTTGGGTTTGCGATTATCTTAGCATATAATTTCCTTGACTCTTCAATATCACCAAACTCTCTCAACTTATCAATAATTTCATTCAAGTTCATCTCTCCTGGAAGTTCTCCTTTGATGGCAGATGGATGTGAATATTCCACGTATTTCAAATATGTCTTCACTCCTGTCACTCCACCTATTTCATCAGCAAATCGTAAATACATGGGCCATATTTCTTTATGATCCACAATTGACAAACTTCGTAAACACTCATTAAATGTTCTTCTTATAAAGGTAATCTTCCAAGATTGGTTATCAAGCAAGTATTGCAAATATTGAATCCAAATGGGTTTATCCTTCAAGTGGTGAACCAAGCACTTTTGGAATATTTCAATCACACAATTATCATGGATATTTGATTCTTCTAGAAGAAACAATTCAATTAGCTTCAACCACAACTCTTTGCTATTTGGTATGGTACAAACTGCTCGATATAATATAAACATTTTGGTATCCAACAGGTCAGAATTCAGTTTGAAATTATAATAAGATATCCATGTTGAAACATTTGTTGGATCTCGTGATATTGATTCTTCATATGATATATCTTCTTTGGTAATTAATGTGTCTATATCGAGCGACATAACTGGCTCGTTCGTGTCGTCAATTTAGCTCATCGGTTTTGGGTCTGTGATTTGTCTGTCTCGCACTTTCTCTCGTGGTGCGTTTGGTGGTGATTGTGCGAAAGTGGTATTAATTTGTTTCTACACACAAAAAATTTATCAACGAAGAACAAAGCGAAAAAATAAATTAGCAAAGCGAACAACTATCACCACCACTACAACCAACCAACCAATCAACCAACCACCACCCTCAATCACCAGCCCATCTACCCTCAATCTCCCACTTATTATATCAACCCAATTACATTTTTTTTAACTTCTTTCCATCAATAGCCCTCTTTTTCTAACAATTCATCATGTCAGGTGCAGGTAATCGTGAGCAAGTTTTCCCAACTCGTATGACATTAGGATTAATGAAGAGTAAATTGAAAGGAGCCCAACAAGGACATTCATTATTGAAAAGAAAATCCGAAGCATTGACTAAGAGATTTAGAGATATAACCCAAAGAATTGATGAAGCCAAAAGAAAGATGGGAAGAGTTATGCAAACGGCAGCATTTTCCTTAGCCGAAGTTCAGTATGCCACGGGTGATAATATATCTTATCAAGTGCAAGAATCTGTATCAAAGGCAAGATTTCAAGTCAAAGCCAAACAAGAAAATGTTTCTGGTGTGTTTTTGCCTACTTTTGAAAGTCATGTCAATGAAGATGTTAACGATTTTAAATTGACTGCGTTAGCAAGAGGTGGTCAACAGGTTCAAAGAGCCAAAATGATTTATACCAAAGCAGTTGAAACTTTGGTTGAATTGGCATCTTTACAGACTGCATTCATCATCTTGGATGAAGTTATTAAAATTACCAATAGAAGAGTTAATGCCATTGAGCATGTTATTATACCAAGAACTGAAAATACTATTGCTTACATCAATGGGGAACTTGATGAGATGGATCGTGAAGAGTTTTACAGATTGAAGAAAGTTCAAGAAAAGAAACAAGAAGCGGCTGCTGCTGCAGAAGCTGAAGATAATTTGAAATTGGCTCTTGCTGAAGGAGATACTGATGAACAAGGAATTCAACAAAAGGTAGAAGCTTTGGATATTAGAGCTGATGTGAAAGAAGAGAATGGTGATGCTGATATTCTTCAAGAAAAGGAAGACGATGTTATATTTTAGTTGTCAATTTCTCAATTCCCAAACCTATTATTTTCTATTACATAGATGTAGCTAGTAAAAATTAAAATATCTTATCTATCGAAATCGTGGTGGGTTTTTCCATTGTCACGCTTAGTAAACTGGCAAACAGATGATTACTATTCTTTATTAGGATCACTAATCAGCACTCACAT
>JAKTVH010000074.1:15556-47094 GCA_030557105.1 Candida frijolesensis | reverse complement strand
AATCAATTTAACAAGAACGTCTTCAATCTCGGCAGTTAACAAAGTATTAGGAATTCTATAAAAATCTAACGGATATGGTTTGAATCCAAATCTTTCGTAGTACGTATTAACCCCAGAATACAACAGCCAGATATATTCTTTACTCAAATAATAATTTGCCAATTGTCTATCGACTTCTTCACTACCATCAATGATTGACATTTTCTTGAAATTGTCAATGACAGATTCATCACTAGTTTCCAATTTCTCCTTGATTATTGCTTCCTCCGTGGATTCGATTGCTTTGGAAACACACAATTCGGCAAGTCCTCGTTTCCGATAATCTTTATGAACAAATACAAAAGTGATAACCAATCCAGTGGCATTATTGACGCCAAAAAGTGAGGGATCGGGATTCGAGGAAATAGCACTCGACTTATCGGCTGGTTTGTAGAATGCCTTGGAATGTTTAACCGAAGCGGTAGCAACGATGGTTCCCGTGGTGGTGTCTTCAAGATAATATGACGAGACCTTGCCACCATTTTTGAGGAATTCAACGTGCGTTTTGGTTAAGCCGTCGGCAAATTGTTCAGGAGTCAATGAACCACCCCATTCGGTACCACAAAGCAAATATAATTTGCGTAAGATCTCAGGATCCGTGGTGGATTTAAAGACAATGTTGGAAGTCATTCGTTGATGGTGTTTATGGGGATAAGGATTGTTGAGATGTAATTGATATGATATAATCAGTGTACATCTCAGATGGTAAATTATCAGTTATTTTGTGTTTGTTCGTCGATGTTCTATTTTCTGGTGTGTGTGTGTTCCCTCCATATGCCGACTTCAATTGCTACCACCAACCCCCGCATTGCTGTCTTCGCCCTTTTTTTTCCCCCTCCCTTTGCTGCTGTGATGATGTCATGCCTTCCACCGCCAGATATTACACTTCCAAGATCACGAGATTACAAACCCATTACAAACCATACTAAAACTCAATTAGCCAGTAATTCTTGGAAGACCAAGTCCTTAGTTTCGTGTAGTCACGCAAGACAAAATATCAGGCGATATTCGCAAATAGTTCATTCCATAAATAAGAAATATCGCCTGATTAATAAAGAAACACCCAGTTCAACATAAGTATTTTATATAGAGTTGTTTTTCTCCCTAGAATTTGTATGGTTAGCTTGGGCACTAGAGATTTCATATTAATCCAAATTAACAACTTTTGGAGCATAAGTGGAATATGACAAAACAAAGGCTAGACCCAACATAAACAAAGCCCACGGCATCTTTAACATATTATATATCTTCATCACCAGCACATCAACAAATTCCAAAAATACTGAATATGGTGATCGGTTATATATTCCTACACAACGACAAACACCGGATTGGTGCCTGCCGTTTAAATATACATTGACTCCACCGTGTCTGTCACATAATCTCTCATTTCTAGTTATCGTACCAATAGAAATTTCTCAACGGTAGTAAAAAAAAAAAAAAAAAGGAAAAAACCGCCGAAGACAGGTCGAAAGAAATAGTGTTACAAAATAATTTAAACGATCTTGAGTTGAAATTTTAATACCATAGCCCATTTAGTTTCGCCATCATGAGGTGGTGGATAAGAAAGAACATGACTGCCAAATATCTCATAGTTTACTTAGTTGAGTCAGTTGTCTTTTCTTTTTCCTTTCCTTTTGCCACATTTCTTTTGCATCTGCACAATTTAGTTCCGTGCGTCGGAAATAGAAATTTCTGGGGGAATGTTGTAGTTCTACTGGAGATATGGTTTTGACATTAAGTCAATTGTGAAGGGATGTTGTTGTAGTTGTATAGGTAAATAAAGTTACATCTGAGGCAAAAGCCACTTCCAAAAATAATAAAATAATCGGCAGATGGTTGACAATGAACCGTTATTACCAGAACAAAAAGACAACCAAGACAGAAGGAGAGATAGAGATTGTGAATGGACTAACGGAAGAGCTACGTGTAATGATAACTTTAATGGTAAAAAGCAATACAGTGTGCCGCCGTTATAGGAAAGTATAAATTGCGTTTAGCCCTACAAACCCAAAGTAAAGAAGGAAAACAAAAGAAACCTGACCAACTTTTCATGTTTTGTATCTTGCTTAGGGAAACTGGGAAAAGTTTGCCGTGGGAGTTTGAAGTAAGTACTAAAAAATTTAACCTTTATAACGCCGTAAGGTTTCTTAATTAAGTATGGTGCGCTTGATTTGTGCGACAGTGAGATGGAAAAAATTGCCGCGAATTGCGTTTTGTGTTCCTATTTACGGAACATCACAAAAAAAAAATGCAAAAAAACCGTTCTGTGTAGAAAAAAAAAAAAAAAAAAGAAACCAAAATGCAACGAAGAGGATGATGGGGACAATGACACTATACACCTACTCAGTGTGTAGAGATATGTACGTTATGACTGATTTTTTTTTATATATAAATGAATTGTAGTTTCTTCTTCTTTTTGTATAAGATTCAGGGTACATCCGTGTTTTTTTTTTCTTTCCCTTAAATTTTCATTCTTTTTATATCACTTTTAGTACTTTCCTTTTTTTTTTTCAGATCTACATTTCACAACTTCAATTACTCATTTTTCCCTAATTGCATCAGCATCAGTAATCAGTTATCATTAGAAGAAGAACAAGATGAGTGAAAAAAACTCAATAGAAGTATCGAAAGATTCATTAAAGACCTCACAGACCTACACAACTTCAACCACATCAGAAGTGAGGCAGTCCCAACATCTGGAAAAACATGTGGGCCATTGGCAAAATTTCGTGGATTCATTCAAACCTCCAGTACATAAGAAAATCGATTTAGAAGACGGGAATTCGGGTTCCACTGATACTTATGAAAAGGAAGAAGGACATTTACAACAAACTTTAAGTAAACGTCAATTACAATTTATTGCCTTGGGTGGGTGTGTTGGATCAGGATTGTTAGTTGCCTCTGGTTTGGCATTACAAAATGGTCCAGCAAGTGTTTTGGTTGCTTGGTTTGTGGTGTCTACATTTTTATACTGTACCATGCAAAGTCTTGCTGAAATGTCATCTGTATACCCTGTTTCTGGATCTTTTGCCGTGTATTCCATTCAATTCATTGATCGTAGTTGGGGAGTTGCCATGGGATATAATTATGCTATGTTTTGGGTTGTCGTTATGCCTTTGGAATTGGTTGCCAGTTCAATGACGATTAAATTTTGGCCCTCGAATATCAACACCGCAGTATGGGTGGCGGTGTTTTATGTATTGATTATTGGATCGAATTTATTTGGTGGTACCAGAGCATTTGGTGAAACTGAATTTGTTGCTTCTATTGTGAAATTGTTGGGTGTGGTTGGATTCAATATCTTGGCCATTGTTTTAATTTGTGGTGGTGGTGATCAAGGTTACATTGGTGGTAAGAATTGGACTTCTTCTACTGTATTCGCTACTGGATTTAAAGGGTTTGTCAGTTGTCTTTTAACTGCCACTTATTCCTTGGCAGGAACTGAACTTATCGGCATGGCATCTGGTGAAGCTGAGAATGCCAGAAAAACATTACCCAAAGCCATCAAGCAAGTTTTATGGAGAATTTTGATTTTCTATTTGTTAACTTTGACCTTGGTTGGATTTTTAGTTTCTGCCAATGATCCAGAATTAGCAGGAAATGGTGGTGGTGGTGCTTCTGCTTCCCCATTTGTCATTGCCATTAGAGAAGGAGGTATTAAAGGTTTACCATCGGTTTTCAATGTGGTTGTCTTGGTTGCCCTTTTGGCCATTGCCAATTCTGCCGTTTACGGATTCTCAAGAACCATTTTGGGATTGGCTGAACATGGTTTGGCACCTTCATGGTTTAAATATGTTGACAGAAACGGTAGACCAACTGTCGGTATTGCTGCTGCAGCTATTGTGGGGTTGTTGGCATTTGTCTCTGCTTCCAAATATCAAGATGAAGTGTTTGCTTGGTTGGTTGCCTTGTCTGGATTGTCTACATTTTTCACCTGGGGAAGTATCAATGGTTCATTCATCAGATATAGAGCTGGTATGGTTGCTCAAAATAGATCCATGGATGAAATCCCATACAAGTCCAATACCGGCGTATGGGGAGCTTATTATGGGTTGATTATGAACATTGCCGTTTTGGGTTTACAATTTTGGCTTGCATTGTTTCCAATTGGTGAAAAACCAGACGCTGCAACCTTTTTCAAAACTTATTTGGCAGCCGTTATTGTGTTGGTATTTTATGTGGTTCATAAATTATGGACCAGAAATTGGACCATTTTGATTCCAGCAAAGGATATCGACCTCGATACTGGTAGAAAAGATTTGGATGTCGAATTACTTAGACAAGAACTTGCTGAAGAAAAGGAACTTTTAAATTCCAAACCTTGGTATTACAAAATGTACCGATTCTGGTGCTAAGGTAATAGAAGAGGGATGTTTCTTGTATAATATATTTCTCAAAGCTTTCCCTTCTTTTCTATGCCCCGTTTTGTCGGATTTTTTTTAAACAGGATATAGATTATATAACGAACAAATAGAATTAGTTTACGATTTTGATTCACCTACTTCTTCCCTGTGTTAGTTTATCTGGTGATAAGAAGAATGAATTTCTTTTGTTATTGCCAAGAATTTTAATCGTTAACTGTTGGCGAAGAATCAAACATGCATTCTTCTCTTATCTTATCTGTTCCTATCGGAACAATCGCTGTTGGTGAAAGTCACGGTCACATCTCATCCACAGCTGTCACGAGATTAAAACTCTTCCCACGGCTACCACGGCTAAATTGATTTCGCAACTTTTCATATTCGCATCTTCACTTTTCGGTTGCTGCTTTTCCCGCATTCGGGACCGAGATATCATTCCAATTACAAGATCACACAATAGAAATAATCATTGGTTTGGGGTATATTGATTAATTAATTAATTAATTCTATAAGACTCCATATTTAGCTATAATAGAGAGGTTTGATACATCTTAAACAATCACGATGATATTTACGCAAGTCAAACTTTTTCTGAGCTGGATTCCATTTGTATGAGTATGAGGGTATAGGGTCGTCATTCAGATTATCGGCTGAATTGATCGATGCTTGGTCGTAGAAGTCTTCATCGTCTTCATCTTCCTCTTGTTGAGAAACTTCGTGTTGTATGAGCACATCCATTAAATTTGGCGCAGAATATGATCTCGACACGTCAGGTGAACGACGAGATGATACAGGTGTATCCGACGAGATTGGTGCAGGAGACACCGATGTAGATGGCAATGGTGAAGGTGATGGTGATGGTGATGCAGAACGAGATATTGGAGGTGAAACGGTTTGAAGTTGAGGAGCACTATGCGACACAGCAGATATAGGCAAAGGTGCAACAATGTTCTTGTTGTGACCGGATAATTTGGATTTCAATCTCGAGAATCTGCCTTTAAATTTGTTAGGATCAGAAGCAGATCTAAGTCTAGCAAAAGAACCAGTGTGATGAATCGTGTTGAGAATGGAGGTGCTGCCATTGTTACTATGACCGTTGTGATTGTTATTGTGGTTGTTGTTTCCATTCCCATTTTGGTCTCTGTTTCTTCTTCTCCTTCTTCTGGGTACGGTTCTGTACTTTGGTAATTCTCTGTCGGCAACATCAAGTGCGACATCTTTACCCACATTAAGCAGCAAGTTCCAGTTGATCACATCTTGGATAGTATTGAAATCAAGCAATATTTGTTCGTCTTCCACCTTGACTCTCAATACGTTAGTACGTTTTTTGTAGTCGGCTGCCAAACCAATTTTCGCATTTTGCAACGAATACGATTTGTCCAATGCCTTGCGTTTTCTATCTTTGGAAGTGTCCAACAACCCAAGGGACTTTACTAAGTTGTAAAACTGTATATCCTCGGTGTTGGTGAAAATAGAGTCCAAGTTGGTTATTGGTTGCCGTGCCAAGTGTGGGTTGGCACGAAAGTTAACAATCTCAACTTCATGACGACTAGGAACATTGTAGAAGTTAAGCTGGGTCGAGTTCAACTCAAGGATGTAATATTTCCATGATCTATTGGGGGACAACTCTTGGGTATTGATCCATTCGATTTTCCTTGCAACTACTCCTATTTTGTATATAGCCGGTTTGTATGCAGGAGGGAGGGTGTTGTCTGCAGCATTGGAATCCGTGGAAAAGGAAAAAATACCGGGCGCAGACACTGGAAATCTCGGACAACCACCGGGGGGTAATGTGTCATAAGATGGTGGTGGAACTGGTCTGGGTTCAAGAAAGTTGAGGTATGTATTACTGGCATCTGTTATATCGGATTTGGAGTGATTTACCGACATGCTAGGAGTTGGTGGTGTAAAAGATCGTTGACTATCGTTATCTGATGACAAGTTTTCATCCTCTTCCTCTTCTTCTTCTTCGTCGTCGTCCTCTTCTTCGGCAGCAGAGATTGAGGATAGACTCAAGGCTCTGTTTGGTTGTGGACGAGGTTCATCTTCGTAGGGGAGTTTGGTATCCTTGATTACTATGGGAGTCAATGGTTGTATGTGTATTGTGGTGGGTAATACCATATGGGATGGAGTGAAAGGTGATTCGAAGTTCATCGTACTATAAGTGGAAGGGGGGATATGTTATAGTAGAGTGATAGTAAGTGATAGTAAAAGGGAAATCAATTCGAAAGAAGTCAAAGTAAAGTAAAAGAAAGTAAAAGAAAGGAAGAAAAAAAAAATGCAAATAATAAGAATTGGGTATCTTGTGATACAGACAAGGTTATATATTAAATATACAAGTTAGCAAATTACTGATAGGAGACAAATGCCAATATAAGGAAGCGTACGGTAAGATATTGTTTTTTTTTTTTTAGTTCCATTGGGCATTTTTTTTTTGTCTCTTCTGTGTTACTTAATTAGTAAACTTACCCCTATTGTACTAGTAACCTTTTTGGTTTTTGTTTTTTTTACACCCACTCTGTATACCGGCTTAAAATTCCACTTATTCTCTTTGCATTATTCCCGTTCAATCTTTTTTTTTCACACATCATCTGAAATTTCCAGAATACAGCAATACTCCTTTGCTCATCCTCATCTCAACCTCTATCTCTTTATGGTCTAGATAGCAAACTTACATGTGAATCAATGTCCACCTGTATGTGTATCGATGTGTGATTGTGTGCCATTATGTTTGCTTCCACTGGAAGCCTTCCCGCTTTTCTTTTTCCTTCTCTTCCTCTTTACCTTTTTTTTGTTCCACGGAACTGTTCCACGGTATTACCAATATCCTACACTGTACTACAGTTACATGCAAGGTCAAATACGACAGCAACATTGTTCCTGTGTTATTCAATGACCAATCTTTCTTAGCTCCTCTTGTTCCACACCCCTCCTTCCCTCGACGAATACCAAAAAAACTCACTGGTCGTAGAGTACTTCCCATATCATCCGACGTAGCGGACAATTCATAACTACAGAACGTCCTAGATTTACAAATCATTACGTGATGGAAAAACTGTGTAGTTTACTCCTTTTTCTCCTTTTTTTTTTCTCTTTTTTGCTTGTATTGTTACCTTTCCTTAGTTGGAGTAAAAAACAAAACCAAGCGGCATCTTTCCTCATAAGATCGGTTTGTTACTTGCTTACTATGTCTTGTCCTGCCTTGCTGTGCCATACTTTTTTATTCCCCTATTTTTTGGCGCACTGTCTGTTCTGTTTCACTTGCGTCTGAAACCCCCCACCACCAGATGGAGGAAAAATCCATTGTTTCGCATTTAAGCAATTTTTATAAACCTCGAAATATGGATAAACGGATCATCGAGGGGCAGTTTGTTATCGGATCTTTTTTTTTTTTTATCGCTTCTTCTCTCCTTTTTCTTGTTTTAATCAATCATTGCTTTCCTTTTTTTTATCACAGGAAATTCGTGGCACTCTATCTTTGATGAAAATTATTCAAGTTACATTGATTTGGTTTTGCTGTTTTGTGTTACAAATGTCTTTAAATCCATCACATCACATCAACTGACAAGCAGGAGATAACAAAGACAAGTCAGTTGTCAGTTGCATCACATTGCAATTCCAACCACCGGGAACTGTGGCTTGTGCATATATTATCTCCAGAGAAAAACCATCATAGCAACTCAAACCAACTTAATCCCAGGGTGTAATGATTTCACCGTTGTCTAGCAAGGTTACATATGGAATGACTTTTCTATGTGGTCCTAGGATTACATCTCTTAATTAAAATTAACCTTTTGCTGTTTTATTCTTTCGAAAGGGAAAGGGAGTCAGGTTAGTTTCTTGTGGAAACTTAAAATCTTAAAACCCTTGGACAATGCCGAGTGATTTATTCACATTTATTCTCTCACTGTGATAGTCTACTAACCAAACTACAATCAACGGCTCATTTACTCATTTCCTTGCCGTTTGCGGCATATCGTACTTTATTTAATAACCTCGGATTTGGCCCTGGGCTAAGCGGAATATACCGCAAATAATCATACACTAAATGGACTAGATTATAGTTTACCATACCTTACGAAACGGTCGAGACCATCAAACCACATCTGACGTACTGAACCAAAAAACAAGGAACTAAAACTTCCCTGTACATCCGATATTACTAATATACCATTGTAAATCGAACCTTTTTCCAAACTATCAAACAAAGAACCATATAGAACGACTAAGTATTCCGATAGTTCCAAGTCCAACAAGCCACCTCACTTCTCTATGACCAATCCAAACTGAAACAAATGACAGTTGAGAGGAGATCAAGTTATCTATGCCTTACTATACAACGTACATGTCATTAAATCTTGTAGCATTATTACATCTATATAATTTCTATCTTAAAAAAAATGCAAAGAAAACGAATGCCCCACCATTGCCGTGGGATTCTTCTAATATGCAAGCACCTATTTACAATTTGTTCAATCTATGTTTCTTCATAGCTTGTTCTATTTTCAACTTCCTTAACCGTTTTTCAAACGCACCAATCATGATATCAGTGACTTGTGGAGCAAACATGGAACTCATTTTATCATAAAGTGGGTTTTTGAATTTATACACCAATTTAAAATCAACTTTACATTTATCCTTAGCGAATTCATTAAATTTCCATTCTGTTTCTAAATTATCAAAAAGATCCAACTGGATACTTTTTGCACTGACTTTAGAATTTTTAATACAATCCAAATCACATTCGAATTTCTCCACGATATGCTTCCAACCAACTACCAATCCTGCTTTGGTGGGGGTATCATGTTCGTTTTGTTCAGATATAAATGATTCTTCAACGAAGGGCACAAAAGATTGATATTTGTCCACTTGACTCACGATATCGTAAAGTTCTTGTGGTGTTCCGTGGAGAATTTTAGAAAGCTCATAAGACTGAGGTTTGGAAGATCCAAAGAATGTTCGAACTGCTCGTGTGGGTTTGGTATATTGGGGTCGTATTCTAGTGAACATTAGCGATGAAGAAGCGTGGGGGTATTTAGAGTGTAAAAGAACGGTTGATGTTCGTTTTCAACGTGTCTGAAATTTCTCAATTCTCCAGTCATAGCCCATCTCTAATTAAGAATTTCTGAATCACTGAACCGGTACCTTCTGATAACATGTATACACTGTTCTTACAACTGATCTATAGTTACTTATAATTTTAACATGTATTATATATAACAACTCTCAAAGTTACAGTAAACTGCAACAGTATCAAGTCATTGGTGGGTGGGGTTCGTGACTAGCAAAATTAACAAAAATAATATACAAATATACAATAATTCATTTATCTTCTTATAAATCAAAGAATACCAAATGCTAATTAATTTATTGGGCACGAGTGTAGATGGATTGTTTGGAGTGTTTCAAGACTGGAGTGATGATACCATCTTCTTCCAATTGTTTCAAAGCAACTCTGGCTAAAGAACCACCAATCTTCAATCTGTCAACCAAAACAGAAACAGAAACATATTTGTAAGTTGGAACATCCTTCAAGATTCTGTCGTATTTTTCTTGGTCCAAAATGACAACGTGTTGGGCCTTGTCCTTAACCTTACCCTTGTTCCACTTCTTTTTACCTTTTTTACCACCAGCTAAAGCGGCAGCAGCTTTAGCAGCTTTAGTTTGTTGAACCTTTGGAGCCATTCTAAAAGAAAGAAAAAATTGTTAGTATTAAACAAGAACAAAACAATTCAAATTGTCGGAACATTCAAGGGGAATAGTCAATAGTTGTAGTTTGATTGTTATTCTATCATGCACTCTCTTTATTCATGGTTGCTTGTGGTAATGATCGTGGTGGAAGTAATATCTCTCTAGTTCAATTATATCATCTTCGGTTGTTGAAATTCTTTATTTCTCCTTATATGAATTTAATATGTTGGTTGGTATTGAAATCATTCGTAATTTATTCTATTCACTGACGGTGTATCCATATTTCACTAATTTGCTCTATTCCCAGTCCATTTATTTGCGTTGTATCACATACGTTTACTGACGATTCTATAGTATCCAAACAAGAGAAGAAAATCCAGAAAAAATATGTATGAATATTGAAATTATCTTAGTTAATTTTTTGGTGATACTGTTTAACTATGGTAGTGCGAATTTTACAGAAAAAAAAATTTCACCTTTCTCACTGTGCGTGACTATATAGCAAATCACGTGTGTTTGGTTAGGGCTATTAGGGTTTCTGTGTGATGCTCGCTTCTCCTCAGTGTTTTTAATTTTGTTGCTATTTCAATTGTTGTTATTTTGTTTCCCAAAACTGTACACCACCAAACAGACCCCACGGCCGGAACGATTCATTGGGTTATACACCAACAACACAAGGACCAAACGTATAGAATCAAGGTATAAAACATGGCAAAGAGAGTAGCAGATGAACAAATAACGAAGGATGGATTTGAAGCATCAGCATTCCGTGATGATGGAGATGATGCACCTCACGCTCCAGTACAAGCATCATCGGATGTCTTGTCTAAAAGAAAGATTTTAAAACCAAGAGGTAGGTTAGCAACTCAACCAAGTGGAGCCACTGGTTTCAATGGATTTTCCAATGTCAATAAACCACAACCATCAATGTTTTCATTTGGAAATGCCAATGGCAATAAAGATTCAACTCCGGCAGCAAATCCATTTGGGTTCATGAAAACACCGTCATCAACAGCCACCACAGCACCATCCACGAGTAATATATCCAACGAAAGAGATAATAAAATCCGAGCTTTGAATGAAAACTTTGTCAAGGCTGTCAATAACTTGAATAAACCTAACGCAATTGCCGACTTCACAAACGTGGCTCAAAAATATATCGATTATTATAAGAGTATATCAACTGCAAATCAACCAACTGTCCAGTCTGCACCTGTTCAAGCACAACTTCCTACAACAAATACTTTCCAATTCAAACCAAGTGCATCTATTTCCTCCGCCACCACGACGGCCACCCCAAGTTCTGGATTTTCTTTCAAACCTTCTGTCCCTGAAAAATCAGAAGAACCAAAGCCATTCTCATTCAAGAAAGATGAATCATCAACTAAACCTACATTTTCCTTCAACCCTCCAGCATCTTCATCCACAGCAGCAGACAGTTCGAATGTATCAACCACAGCCAATGTGCCTCTATTTGCATCAAATCCAATTTCATCTGCAGGAAACGAAACCGAGAAGATGGGAGTAGTTGCAATAGATTTGGACTCAGAATCAGATTCCGAAGAAGAAGAAGAAGAAGTGAAAGAAAAGAAAGAAGTTAAAGTAGAAGGACCAAAATTCACCCTTACAACTAAACCAACTGTTAAATCAGCTCCATTTACATTTGATCCTAAGAAGTTAGCCAAAAAGAATGCTCCAGATTCCGATGAACTGGAAGATGAAATTGAAATCAAGGGTCCAACTTTCCAATTTAATAAACCTATAAAAGATAGTGTTTTCAAATTACCAGCCAAAGATGCCAATAGTAATTCATTTAGCTTTGGTGCAGACAAGAAAGATGAAGAAAAGAAAGATGAAGAAAGTGCAGGAACAACCAAAGCCTGCATTTTCGTTTACACCAGCTGCAAACAAGGAAGAATCGAAACCAGCTTTTACTTTTGGAGCCAATCAGAAGACATCCGAAACAAAACCAGGATTTGTCTTTGGTGCACCAGCAGCAGAGAAAAAGGACGATGTTAAGCCATTCGCTTTCAATCCTGCGCCTACCCAAGACCAATCTAAACCACCAACTACTGAGAAGAAACCTGAAACAACATCATTTTCTTTTGGAAGTACAACAAACACCACCACTGGATCGGCATTTAAATTTGGTGCTCAGACTGGAAAAAGTGAAACAACTACTACTGCAACACCTGGTTTCAATTTTAAACCACCAACCACCAGCACAAGTACAACCTCACAAGAGGCAACTGAAAAACCACCAACCACATCTTTATTTGGTTCTGTAAGTGCCGATAAACCGGCATTCTCGTTCGGAAGTAATGCCAACACCGCTACTGCTAAACCATTTAGCTTTGGTGCTGTCGGTAGTTCAGACAAGAATGAACAATCAGCTCCAACACCAAGTTTCGGATTCAAGTTTGGTGCCACCACCACCACATCGACATCATCAGCTAATAGTGGATTCTCATTTGGAGCTGCTCCAACTAGTGGGTTTTCATTTGGTAAGAAACCAGAAAGTGACTCATCCAATACAACCAGTGCATTTGGCGGGTTGAATAATAATAAACCTTCATTTGGCTTTTCATTTGGTAACAAACCAGAATCACAATCAACCACAATTACAAGTAGTGGTGCAACAGGAGGTGATAGTGAAGAAAAAGTTGAAGAAGAAGAAGAAACTGGTGGTAATTTTGAAGCAATTGCCAAATTGTCCAATGAAAAAATTGATCAATCCAATGGAGAAGAAAATGAAGTGGTCAAATTCACCATTCGTTCAAAACTAATGGAATTTGATGCCAATAATAAGGAAAATCCATATATCAATAAAGGATTAGGGGAATTGAAAGTGTTGTATGATGAAACTACCAGTAAGTCAAGAATATTGATTAGGGCAGATGGAAGTTTACGAGTATTGTTGAATTCTTTGATATCGAAAAACATAAATTATGATAGCATGGGTAATGGATCCTTGATTAGAATTCCAACCATTGATCCTAGTGATAATACCAAAATTATAACTTATGTGATCAAAGTGAAAACACCTCAAGACGGTGCTGATCTTTTAAAAACCATAAATGAATTGAAGTGATGTGTCACGTAATTCTTTTAGTTTAATTTTTTTTTTTTTTTTTTTTAGTATTCTGTTTTAATAATTATAAACATTTTCTATAAGGTATATGTATATATCATATAATAGGTGTAATCTATACTTTACACAATTTTTTCAAAGAATCTATAAATTCAAGTTCATAACCGACATTAACATATTTCTGAGTATTTGAATCTGACTTATTACTCACTTTTTTTCCTATTTCTCCACCAGTCAACAATGCATCAAGGATTTCTTCCTTATTACCAAACAATTTATGTTGGATCTTAATCATATAATTGACGATCCAATTAATGATGATTTCATCCGGATTAGGATCAAACAAGATTAAATCCACCACCCGTTGACAAATTTCAAAATTGAATAAATTCACCCCTAAACTGAGGATCAAATTGGGCAAATATTCAAACGAATTCACATTGTGAATTTTAAAATGGACAGAAACTCTATTGAGTTTATTCTTGAGGATTTTTTCAAATTTATAAACCATATAACTGTTGAGGGAGTTTTTCAAAATCGGTTGCATTTCCTTGGGTCCATTGATATATGCAAGCATCATTGATGGTAACCTCAATCGATAAAATTGACACATGGAAATAAAACTCTTGTATGTGTTTTTATAATTATAATAGAAAATTGACGTCAAGTTGATCATTCCTGGAAGGTAATATTTTATGATATCGGAATCTTGTGGTAAGCCTTGTTGATCAATGAAGTATAAAATTATGCTGAAGGTGACTTTGGTGATTTTGGCAATGACTTCTTGATCTTGGAAATAATTGACATCGGGGTAGATATTCAACATGAGATCTTTGTAGATTTGATTATAGAGTTTACACCAATTCAGTAATGGAACATCAAACACTTTTGAATTTAACAAGGTTTGTAATTGTTCGTCATTATGATCACTGGTTTTGTTATTGGTGACACCATTTAAATGGAGTAGTTTGGAATGGATGATTAAATATTTATCAAAATAATATTCACAAAAGGATTCATTGAATTCTTTAGGCTTCTTCAACAAATTGATTTTCCACCATACATTACTTCTAATTTCTGAAGATATTCCTCGCCAATACATGGTAGTTATATCTTTGAATGATAAATCTTGGAAATTCTTCACATTCAACAAGGTTCTTTCCCAAGTTTTAATATCGGTTTGACGTTGTTTTAAAACTTGATCCAATTCAATTAATCGCTTTTGTTGGAGTTGAGATTCTTGATATAATGCATTATACAAAATATTCTCTGATTCCTTTTGATGTTTCAATTTCTCATATGATGATTTTGGTGGGAGCCAGATTGGTCTGGTAAATGAATGGTATTTAGGATCGATATGTTTCACTTGATTATTGGTAGTGTTGTTGGTGTTGGATAATTTATTAGGTAGTATTGACGAGATTCTTTTAAAATTGGACAACATTCTTCTTTTTTGGAAACTTTCATCATAAATCTGGGCAAAGTCATCCTTGTTGCACAACACCGTCAACTCTTGTGCTTCTTTCGATATACTATTAAACTCTTCATTAGTTATAATCGCAGAAGGTTGAGCTTTTTTATGCTGCTTCACATTAGCATTACCACCACTGGCAATATCATGTCCCAAAATACCTTGGGTGGTAATATCTTCATCATCAACAGATGACACACTATCACTTACACTAATATGCGAAATGATAGAACTGGTTCTCGTTGAATCATCAGTAACAAATGAATGGTTTCTCGATTGATTATCAAACAAGAATTTTTCCCTTTGCGTTAATGAAGCCATTGATTGCGAAAATGGAACATTGAAAAGCACATCATTATCCATAACCACTTCGTCCCTATCATCGATATTTTGTGAAGGTTTGGATTTACTAATGTTGGTTTCGTCAAATTTATATTGTGAAATTGTGCTGCTGATATTGGATTTCCTCATGTTCAATCTTTGCGAAGGGGTTAAATTGCCCGGGGTGCGATTGACATTTATGATATATTGTGCTGGAGTCATCATACTAGTACGTTTATAGTTTTGTTGTTGAGATTGTTCTTGTTGTGGCGTTGGTTGTGGTAGTTGTTGTATTATGGTATTGGCCGATGCAGTGCTATGAACGGATGCTCTGGTGGTCAGTCTTTTCAATGGAGACGGAGTCGATGGTTGTGGTTTCATGTGTATGTAACTATTGGCGTAATTTCTTTTTGAATGTAAGGAGATTTCTTCAAA
Source organism: Candida frijolesensis (assembly GCA_030557105.1). Lineage (NCBI taxonomy): Eukaryota > Fungi > Ascomycota > Pichiomycetes > Serinales > Debaryomycetaceae > Candida > Candida frijolesensis. The sequence goes on along the minus strand of JAKTVH010000074.1, from coordinate 31,682 downwards.
ATTGGCGTCATCAACGGTAAGTTGATTGGCGGGAGTCTTTGGCAAAGTTTGATGAAGTCTATTGTTGTGGAAATTAAATGAATCCATCGAAGTATTGGAAAATGTACGTTGATGTATCATGATGTGGTCTGTCTTTTATGTATGTACAGGTGAGTAAATGAAACAATTAGTTAGTTGTTTTAAATTCAATTTGGCCGTCAAATATTATTAGCTGAAGTATGCTATCCCTCTTGGCCACAAAAGTAATGGGAATAAGTATATGTGTAAAGGAGTGTAAAAGTAGTTGGAAAGTAAGGTTTGCAAAAATCAGGGAGTGAAGTAGATTAAGAAATTGTTATTCTTGGGTGGCCCTGCGTGTCTCTCTGTGTATGTTTCTGTGTGTGTATAAATGGAAGGGGCAGAATATCAACGAAGTGTGATAATTTCTTCTGGAATTCTAGTTATTTATGTGTGTAAAAGGAGTGGCTGCTTTGAGTTATAGCTATGGGGATGGGGTAATGTTGAATTATTATATGTTCTGATACAATGAAGTAATGACGTGCTTTGTGCTTTTTCTTCCTCTTGGTTGTAGTGGTAACAGGTATGTGTGTGTGTGAGTGTAGGTATAGTTGTTAACAAGTAAAACCAAGACGTGTAATAAGGAAGTTAAACAAGAGTAAGAGTAAGAGTAGTAGAAGTAGAAGTAGAAAGAGAAAAGAAGTAGAAAATAGCAACGGGAAAGATATGGTTAAATAAAAAAATAAGAAGAAAAATAAAAATGGGCTAAATTTTTGTCAAAACTGTTTGTTCCTTTTCCTTTCGTGTAACAAATAAAACAAACAGAGAGAAAAAAACGCACACACTAAAATTTCATAGCTTATTTTTTTTTTTTTGTTTTGAGATTATGCACTCATTCACCACCCATTGCCCATTGCATATGCATCGACTTTAATAACCTCACCTACATAATTTCAAGTGTCTCAACCTAAATACAAATACAAATATAACGCACCGATGGGTCCTCATTTGGGCCCACAACGCGCTCCTTCTGAAATCTGCTCAAGGTTTTATAAAAGTATGTTGTTTCATAACTTGTCACCGTTTACAGGACCAATTTCGCCCAAACAAGAGAAAAGTAAAACAGCACAGGAAAAACCCTCTAACTGTAAGTTTATAAAAAAAAAAAACGAAATGCCCGATGAGATTTAGATTTAAAATTTAATGAAATAGAAGAAAAGAGCATGACAGAGAAACCTGAGGGGTCCTGTCTTGTTGGGAATGGGAAACAAGGGGGAAAAGAACATCATTTTTACTGTGGTATTTTCTTGATTATTTCGCTGATCGTGATTATCGTCACTCACGTCGTCGTCCTTGTTCCCCCCGTGGGTGTGTTTTGTGGAAAGGGGTACATTGAGAATATTTATTTTATTTTAGTTGTCGTTATTGTGGTTATTACTTCGAGGTGTTCTTTTTCGTTTTTGTTTAGAGAAAGAGACAATCGTCTAATTCTAATTTATTGTTCGTTGGTATGAGTTTTGTGTCACTGTTTATTTTTTTTTTTTAAGATGCAAAAACGCGAAACGCGAATCTCTTCCAAAAAAAGATTGTCCTGTGTGCAGTATGCATCAAAAGTACACGACGGATGTTGCTTCTCTGGACTATATCTCAGATTTCATTTGTTCGTAACCCGTATGGGACTTCCTGAGACTACCACTATACCGATTCATTCGTAAACAACGTTCTACTGTGGAGAATTGTGGAGCAAATTAAACTACCTGATATGTAATTGTGAGACATCCTGTGACAGTGAACTCAGTTCGGTAAGGGTTTGGTTGTTTCTCTCCAAGACGTACCATTTGCTGATGAATTGATGCAAAAATTATACAAAATAAAGAAGATTAATCATCTTTTGGAGGTTGGCTTTGTAGCACAACTTAATTTGCAATTGCATAAGCCCTTTTGTTGGAGTTCGATAAAGTTGATTCTACCAGAACATCGTCTAATAAAACGGTGTTCGTGTGAAAATTAACTTGGAACAGTATACCAATATGACCGTCTAGTTTGTTGGCAATTGTGACATCATCACACCGAAGTATTCTGGTTAGTATCAGATATGAGTACTCATTCTGCTGGACCTGATATTATAACAAGTTATGAAGCATGCCAATAATCGCGAATCTTCCCCCTGATTCTCTCTACAGCAAAACCAAAAGCAGGTTCAAGTTTATTACAGAATATCAAATACGCAAATTACTACCCCTTCTCATACCCAGAATCTGAAACTTAGAGAAGGTGTTTCAGCGAAAGAATTCAAGTTCTTTACATATTTTTCTTGCCGTAAAAATACGATGACAACTTGTTAAATAATATATGCTGGAAAACTACATGAAGTTCGTAATGACTTGGAATGCTTGGACCAGAGAGTCCCTATTCGATGTTAAACTAAATCGGTTGGTAACGAACACATGGTCACACAATTGGTAAATGAAGGTTTGATTACTTAAGCGCATAAAGAAGCAGGTAATAGATTTGCGTTACTAAAGGGGATGGAAGTAAACGATAGTAATAGAAATTAGTAATTTAAAGAGTTTACCTTGCTTGTCAACTTTGTTTGAAATCGCTTTATAACTCGAGACTGTCCCTGATCTATTGGTGATAGACTTTCTGCCAGAATATATCCACTTAGTCATAATTAACAAACATACAAGCACCATATCCCCATTCACGCATTCTGCTAGACCTAACAGTTGTACCTTTGTTTAGAGCTACATTTAGCTCTCCATTAGATAACGGTCGCCAAGAATCTGTAGCGAGGTCATGTGATGTCATCGTAAAGAAAGAAGTTGACGCTCATGATAGACAAATAAACGATAAGAGTATATGTGTATAGCTTCCAATTCCAATGCACTCTAAGACAAACCCTTAAGCAATTTCCATTAGCATAGACTGGGTATGCTTATAAGTAGTCCGTCCACCATAATAATAATTATGCCCTTCGCTTTTTCCACTGCGCAACCAAAAAACAATTTCAAATTTTTCACCTCCTCCTCAATATCACATTTCAAACACCCATCCCGCGACCCTTGTCCAACCATGCATTTACTCAAGTCTTTGGGCCAGTCAAATACGGATATCAGAATCCTATGGAGTTCAGTGTTTCTACGTATGGCCAGTTATGGTCTAACCAACCAAGTTTTAACCCTATTTTTAAAATCCTTAGATATCGATGAAACCAACATTGGATTGTTCATGACATTGACCTTGATTGGCGACACTCTTATATCATATTATTTAACATGGAATGCCGATAGGATCGGTAGGAAAATTGTCATGATTATTGGAACCATCATGATGTTTCTTTCCGGATTGGTATTTTATTTCAGTTCGAATTTCCATGTGTTGTTAGTGGCGGCGATTTTCGGAGTCATATCACCAAGTGGAGATGAAACGGGACCGTTCAAAAGTGTTGAAGAAGCAAGTATTGCACATTTGACTCCACATAATCATCGACCGGAGATATTTGCGTTTTATGGGTTGTTTGCTACTTTTGGTGCTGCCCTTGGATCCATGATATGTGGTGTTTTCATTGATTATTGGCATGAACAATTGGGTATCCCCTTGCTTGAATGTTATAAGTATGTTTTTCTTATATATTCGGGAATCGCCTTTGTCAAGTTTTGTTTGATGTGTTTTGTGTCGGGCAAAGTGGAAATTGGATATGATAATTTCGTTGATGATGAACATACTGGATTGATAAGTGGTGATCAAGAAGAGGGAGAGGATGACACGGATGAAGTTAGAGATACAAAGTCATGGTTTGGATTATCAGATACTGCCAAATATTACTTACCTAGATTACTTATGATATTCATGTTGGACTCTTTGGGATATGGGTTCATGCCAAGTGCTTGGATAATCTATTATTTGAAAATAACCTTCGGATTAACTGCCATGGCACTCGGAACATTATTCTTCATTACAAACATGGTTGACTCTGTGTCATCATTGCCATCGGCGTTATTCTCCAAACTTTTGGGTCCAGTCAAGGCGATTTTATTTACCCAAGTTCCATCGGCTATCTTCATGGGGTTGATAAGTATCTGTAACAGCTATATACCAGTTGCCGTATTATTGGTGTTGTATTATACCACAAGCACCATGGATGTAGTTCCACGACAGATCTTGTTGACGTCGATAATGCCAAAGAAAGACGTGACCAAAGTCATGGGAATAGTGAATATAGGCAAGACATTGGCTCGCTGTGTGGGTCCAATCATCACAGGTCGACTTGCAAGTATGAATAAGTTATACTTGGGATTTGTGATTAACTCCGTCTGTGTATTGTTGGCAGACGTTGTTTTGGCCACCAACTTTTTGCATTTAGATAAAGAGATCTTGAGGAAACAGAGTTTGGTTCAGAGTATTGAATAAGGTGGTACGAGAAACCATATAGAAAGGCTCAAGTTAGCATTGAATCGTATGTGAGTGTGTTACTAGAGCTTACTTTTTCATAGTAGTTGATAGAGTTGTATTTTTATTGTATATATTATTCTTGAACAAGCAAAGAGATGGTTGAAAATTTCAAAATCTGGGGGAGGGAAATTGGTCCTCGGTCACTCGGCAAGTGGGACGAAAATCAAGTGGAACAAAACAAAAAAAAAAAAAAAGAAGTCAGGGTAAGGTCATTTGCGCGAACCCTCAGCAATTACTTGATCGTATCCGCTAATGATATTGGTTATCGCATAGAACTACTATCATCAAATAGTATCTACGATTGTTATCTACATTCAAAGGGTATAGAGGTGTGTAGGAATACAATGTAGGTAGTAGAGTTGTAAGGTGGGGGCGAGTAGGTTATTCCACGGAACTGAAAAAAACCCAACCCGCTGGGGGAAACAATCTCCCGCTTCACGTTTAGGAGGAGTTAGAAAATTATTGATTTATCCATGAATAACCGTTTTATGGGGTAACATGAAAAATAAAAGACCACCCCCCCTTCCAACCAACTCGACCGAACAATCCAAAAAGAAATAATTAGAAAAATTATCAGACACAAGAATTGAGGATGGTTGTTTAAGGATAGATTTATAGATCAATGTGTAGTAATTGATAGTATATATCGTAGTATATGTATGTGCTAGTCTTCCAGTGGGAAGTGTGTGGGTGTGAATTGTAAAGTGTGGGATTCAATCCTCCTCGGTTAATAATTAAAGCCATGATAAATTGACACTGTGGTGTTGGTAGCGCAACAGTGTGAGTGTGTGTGTGCCATGAGAAACCGAAAAAAAAAAACACAGGCAATTTTATCCACCGACACACGACCTCTCTTTTCCCTTCATTGGCATTCTCTCTTTCCTTGTGCTTCTCCCCCGCAGAATCCAAACTGGCAAATTTCTTTACCCTTGTTAGGTTTATATAAACTTCACCAATTATCCCCCTTTTTCTTGCCCTCCCATATAATTTCTTATGTTGTAAATTTTCTTTCTTCCATTATTTCTCCATTCATACATTTTTGGTTAATTAAACGAAAGAATCACAATTAATCATGTCTCCAGTGGATTTTAAAGATAAAGTTGTCATCATCACCGGTGCCGGTGGTGGTTTGGGTAAATACTACTCCCTCGAATTTGCCAAATTAGGTGCCAAAGTTGTTGTCAATGACTTGGGTGGTGCCTTGAACGGACAAGGTGGTAACTCCAAGGCCGCCGATGTCGTCGTTGACGAAATTGTCAAGAACGGTGGTGTTGCCGTTGCCGATTACAACAATGTTTTAGATGGTGAAAAAATTGTCGAAACCGCCGTCAAGAACTTCGGTACCGTCCACATTATCATCAACAATGCCGGTATCTTGAGAGATTCCTCCATCAAAAAGATGACCGAAAAAGACTTCAAATTGGTCATCGATGTCCACTTGAACGGTGCCTACGCCGTCACCAAGGCTGCTTGGCCATACTTCCAAAAACAACAATACGGTAGAATTGTCAACACATCTTCCCCAGCTGGTTTGTACGGTAACTTTGGTCAAACTAACTATTCTGCTGCCAAATCCGCTTTGTTGGGTTTTGCTGAAACCTTGGCCAAAGAAGGTGACAAATACAACATTAAAGCCAATGCCATTGCTCCATTGGCCAGATCAAGAATGACCGAAACCATCTTGCCACCTCCAATTTTGGAAAAATTGGGTCCTGAAAAGGTTGCTCCATTGGTCTTGTACTTGTCCTCAGCTGAAAACGAATTGACTGGTCAATTCTTTGAAGTTGCTGCTGGTTTCTACGCTCAAATCAGATGGGAAAGATCTGGTGGTATTTTGGTTAAGCCAGACCAATCTTTCACTGCCGAAATTGTTGCCAAGAGATTCTCTGAAATTCTTGACTTTGATGATTCCAGCAAACCAGAATACTTGAAGAACCAACACCCATTCATGTTGAACGACTACACTACCTTGACTAACGAAGCTAGAAAATTACCAGCTAACGACGCTTCTGGTGCTCCAAAGGTTTCTTTGAAAGACAAAGTTGTCTTGATTACCGGTGCTGGTGCTGGTTTAGGTAAAGAATACGCCAAATGGTTTGCCAGATACGGTGCCAAGGTTGTTGTCAACGATTTCAAGGACGCTACCAAGACTGTTGACGAAATCAAAGCCGCTGGTGGTGAAGCTTGGCCGGATCAACACGATGTTGCCAGAGATGCCGAAGCTATCATCAAGAATGTCATTGACAAATACGGTACCATTGATATCTTGGTCAACAATGCCGGTATCTTGAGAGACAGATCTTTCGCCAAGATGACCAGACAAGAATGGGATCAAGTCCAACAAGTTCATTTGCTCGGTACTTTCAACTTGTCCAGATTGGCTTGGCCATATTTCGCTGACAAGAAGTTTGGTAGAATTATCAACATTTCTTCCACCAGTGGTATCTACGGTAACTTTGGTCAAGCAAACTATGCTTCTGCTAAAGCTGGTATTTTAGGTTTGTCTAAAACTTTAGCTGTTGAAGGTGCCAGAAACAACATCAAAGTCAATGTTGTTGCTCCACACGCTGAAACTGCCATGACTTTGACCGTTTTCAGAGAAGAAGACAAGAACTTGTATCACGCTGACCAAGTTGCTCCATTGTTGGTTTACTTGGGTTCTGAAGAAGTTCCAGTTACTGGTGAAACCTTTGAAATCGGTGGTGGTTGGATCGGTAACACCAGATGGCAAAGAGCTAAAGGTGCTGTTTCCAAAGATGAAGACACCTCTGTTGAATTCATCAGAGACCACTTGAATGAAATCACTGACTTTTCTGCTGGTACTGAAAATCCAAAATCTACCACCGAATCTTCTATGGCCATTTTGTCTGCTGTTGGTGGTGATGACGATGATGATGATGACGAAGAAGAAGAAGACGAAGGTGATGAAGAAGATGAAGATGAAGATGACGAAGAAGATGATCCAGTTTGGAGATTCAACGACAGAGACGTTATCTTGTACAACATTGCTCTTGGTGCTACCACCAAACAATTGCAATACGTCTATGAAAACGATTCTGATTTCCAAGTCATTCCAACTTTCGGTCATTTGATCACCTTCAACTCTGGTAAGTCACAAAACTCATTTGCCAAATTGTTGCGTAACTTCAACCCAATGTTGTTGTTGCACGGTGAACATTACTTGAAAGTCCACAGTTGGCCACCACCAACCGAAGGTGAAATCAAGACCACTTTCCAACCAATTGCCACTACTCCAAAGGGAACCAATGTTGTCATTGTTCACGGATCCAAATCTGTTGACAACAAGTCTGGTGAATTGATTTACTCCAACGAAGCCACCTACTTTATCAGAAACTGTCAAGCTGACAACAAGACTTATGCCGACCGTCCAGCCTTTGCCACCAACCAATTCTTGGCTCCAAAGAGAGCTCCAGATTACCAAGTTGATGTTAAAGTGAATGAAGATTTGGCTGCCTTGTACCGTTTGTCTGGTGACAGAAACCCATTGCACATTGATCCAAACTTTGCTAAAGGTGCTAAATTCCCTAAACCAATCTTGCACGGTATGTGTACCTACGGTTTGAGTGCTAAGGCTTTGATTGATAAATTTGGTATGTTTAACGAAATCAAGGCTAGATTCACCGGTATTGTTTTCCCAGGTGAAACTTTAAGAATCTTGGCTTGGAAAGACAGTGATGACACTGTTGTTTTCCAAACCCATGTTGTTGACAGAGGTACTATTGCTATTAATAATGCTGCTATTAAATTGGTTGGTGACAAGGCTAAGATCTAGACGAATATAAGGTTTGTAGTCAGTCAAATTACTTATTATTATTCTATAATGAAATAAAAAAAAAATAAATATAAAGATAAATACAAATATACTGCTTTTGATTGAGATTACTTATTAATACAGCCGTACTGTATGCCACTTGGCTTTGGAATATTTATTTTTGGTTAAGAACTGAAAATTACGTATAATATTATTATTTACTCTTCTTCATCAACTGCAAAACTATATAATTCTTGATTTTCCGAAATCGTAGAAGAAAGCAATGATCCAGACCGTCTATGAAGTTTATATTTCGGATACTTCAGCTGCATCATCATCCCACCAGTACCATTGTTGTTGGTCGTTGTTGTTGTTGTTGTGGTGGATATGGGAACCAGAAAATCCACAGGGGTATCATTAATAGGATCAATAAGTGGACTGTTGACAGCGTCATCACATGAAGCAGTAGCTGGAGTTAAGAATGGTGAATTCATAACACTTGCTCCACCACCACCAAAACCAGCATGACTAAGGCTAGGGGTATGATTATGACCATGTGAGCCAATAGAAGTGTTGGAATTATTAATATTATTATTAAGAGCGTTATTGGCACTTGGTGATGTGAAATAACTTGACGAAGTGGAGGAGAATAATTTACCTGATGAACGAGATTTAGGGAATTGGAACTGTAATTGTTGTTGTTGTGATTGCAAATGTTGAGATTGTTGGGGTTGTTGAGATTGTTGAATATTTCTAGTACCTTGTTTTCGAGCAAATTGTGGTCTTGATTGTGATAACTGTTGTCCTTGTCCTTGTCCTTGTTGTTGTTGTTTTCTGGTAGTATCGAAATAATCCAGCGATTCTAATACAGGAGATGATGATGAAGTATACGGTTCAGTTAAGACAGATTCAATTGATCCTGAATCAGAGCCGATATTGGATGAAGTCACCGAGGCTATTGAATTAATTGAAGTAGATGAAAAATTCGACGAAAGGGATTTCCGATGATTTCTATGTGATGAACTTCTGAAAGATGCACTTGGTGGTTGGAAATCCTGTGTGGTGAAAAGGGATGACGATGAACTTGATGAACAAATATTGGCATTCAAATCAAACGTGCTTGAAATTGGGGATGTCACAGGAGATGAAATCAATTTATTTGTAAACATGGGTTGATCTAATGAAATCGTATTGGCTCGTGTGAGTCTATGCATTGCCGTGGCAAATGTTGGACCAATTGGTGGTGCAGGTTGTTGTGGACCCCGGGTTGGAGATGGAGAGTCCTTGACTTTTGGAATCGACCTTTGACGCTTTATAATCTTTTCATTGGTGATGGTTGTATAAGATTGAGAACGATAATGGTTTGAAGAACCTCCACCAGCAGTGTTTCCCCAAAACAATTGATCTTTTGATGAACTATTACGGTTGGAATACATATTGTTACTTCCAAATTGGTATGATTTATGTCTGGTCAACTTGTTTTCTCTTCTGATTTTATCCATATTCGATTCACATAATTGTTCATGTTGTTTCATTTCAACATACCCTTGGGGATTGCAAAATTGAGAATAATTTTCATAGAAACTCTTGTACCCACCTTCCAAAATCACGATATCAGGGTAGGTTAACCGTGGATAATTGTCATAATTGAGCATACGATCACATCTTCGTAAATGTTTGGCCATCATCGGACCTCTAAACACACTAAACTCACAATGGAAAATAACCAATTTCTTACTCTTATTATTTTCTTCATCCGGCTGGTGGTGGTGTTGTTGTTGTTGTTGGTTGTGAATAAATGTAGATTCCAAAGTTTCCTTGGAAGATATATTAATCGCGTTGATTATATGACCACCTTCGTATTCATAATCAAATCTACAATCAACAATGACAAACTCATCGAATTCATGATTATGTTCTCCACATTGTATTTTGAATAATTGGTCGGCGGTGATTCGGGGTAATAAATCACTATCCAGATGAGAAACTTCAATATTTGTAAATTTTAAAATCGAATTATCTTCATGGATATGATAGGATGCTTTTTCTTTATTTGTCTGATACATGGAATGGAACCGTCTAATTTTGGATGGTTGGTCATTAGCCTGTGTGTTGATCTGATTATCATTTTGACTATTAGTATTATTAGTGTTATTACTTGTATTCCGACGAATGGGAGAACCAATATTGATAGTATCAAAAGTATCCTCTCCATCATCATCGTCTTCTTCATCATCAACATCTTCGGGTTGAACATTCACATGTTCGTCATCATCATCAGAATCGTAATTTGTAGGAATATCGTCATTTTCATCAATGGAATTGAACTCAATCTTTGGTGTGTTGAAAAAAGTATGTGATGATTTCGACACCACTTCCGACATGGATCGACTCAATGAATTTGTGAATTGTCTGGTCTTCGACTTGACCGAAGGTGGTATGACAAGATTGGATAAATTTTTCAAAGGAACACGAGGGAAACTTATACTTGGAGATTTGCTATGCAACCTGGAATTATCATTTTCCCCTAGCGATTCATCACCATTGGTTGGAGAGGATGTAGATGCGAATGTAGGAGTGGGACGACCAGATCGTGAATTGCGGATGGGGCTGGGACTGGAACAAAAGGGTGACATTTCTGATTCATACCCCTCTAGATATCGACTGACGGGTCGGTCCCTTTTGACGCGTACTGATGGTGTAGCTTGGTGGTGATCGGTGATAGTTATAGTGGACGTTGTGGTTGTGGTTGTGCCGGTGGCTGTCGTGGAGTCAGTCAATAGCGTCTGAATGATGTCCTCATTATGTATCATGTTAGGGAGCTATATGTGAATGCAGAATATTGCCAAAAGGAATGAAGACCGGCTATGCAAGGTGAAAAGAAACGAAACGAAAGGAACAAGGTGGGAAGATATATTTTTGCTTTTTATTTGAATCGATATGTGTGTGAGAGCGTGAGTGAGGGTGATTAGTTGCAATCTCTGGTAAATAAGGACAACTTAAAATACGTGAAAAAAAGATGACTGGACCAATCAATGAAACAATAAGCGATGAAGTATTATCAAACTTGAAAAGTTGTAGCTAAGTCAAATAAAGAATGGGTAATTTTATAATAATAACTTGGTGTTAAAAAAAAAAAAGATCCAAAAAAATAAATATGTCAAAAATAATTAGCTATTGAGGAAAAGAAAAAAAAAAAAAAATTCCAGCAAGCGAATTGATGCCCCAGGAGTATTATGGAATTAATTGAGGTATGCAAAATTAGGGCTATTTATGCCAGGGGATTGCTAAACGAATGGATGATACTGAAACAAAAGAAAGTGTGGTGAGTAAGGGTAGGGGAGGATAGCGGGGTGCTAAAGGATTGTCAGGGAAAAGAAGAACAAGGAGTTAATCACGAACAATTAGAACAATACCCAAGAAGAAAGAATGGAGTAGCGGTTGAAGTATTAGAAAACGGAGAGAGAAATACCAAAGAAAATTATACCTACTTATTCGATTATTTAGTAACGTTAAGAAGGAGATTTGGTTTTTTAGTGTAAGACAAAAAGCGTTACTAAAAAATTTTGTTTTGGTTTTAAACATTTTCAGACAGTCGTGCAATTACCGAGTTTTGCAATTCGAAAATTTTTATTTGAAATTGAAATTCCCACACACTAACACACACACATCACAATATCACAATCACGAACTCTTATTACACTTACCACTTGCCACTTACAACTTCACACGTATACCAACCGAATTATCACCATATATTACACAATAAAAGTTTATCCGAACACACATGAAATTAATAGAAATGAGGTAAAAATAAAACAGATTGGCCCCGGGTGGGATTTTCATAAATAGTTTATTGGTTGTTTACTCTTCATCATTCATATCGTCTTAATTTGTCTTGTTTGTTTCTTGTTTGTTCCATTTCTGTTTCAATTTCGGACCCGTTTCATGATTTCCCTTAGTTTCTCTTTTTTAAGTATGTCTGAGTATGTGGATACGTGTATCAAATCGCATGGTTTTGGATCATCCCTGGAGGTCTCGTGCGTGAGTGGACATCTAGATCCACATTCCAAGACTCTCCATTCTGATCTGATACACACAAATCCAATCCCTTAAAAATACCACACACACACTTATCAGAAACAGTCCACAATTGGATCATCGAGCAAGCATAGGATATATGTATATCCTAATAAGCGAGACAATAGAGAGATGCCTCAAAAGTGATGCATGATAATAATAATAATTTCGCTCATCTCCTTGTTTCTTGATTTCAATTTCAATTTCAGTTCATTTCACTTTGTTCAATTTCCCCCCCGAATTGTATTTTTAGTTTCTTTCTTTACTTTCTTTACTTTGCTTACTTTGCTTGCGTTCTTTTAGTTTCGCGTGTTACCCGATTCTATTTTGTGTCTTTGTTTTCTTTTCCACAAACAAAAAACTTTCTTTATTTATTTTCGTGTCGCGCAAAACACGTGACAGTTCTACTTCCGGATACGGTTACATCTTTTTAGTTTAGATGTATTTAGTTATTACTCGTTACGAATAGTATTATATTACCACATCCATGCAGGCATGATGTTGATGATGACCATCACCAGTGTTGCTTGGTGCACCAGCCACGGCAATCAGAAGATTGGTGATTTCTTTTTTTTCTTCAGGTTTATCAAATCCAAGACTTCGACAGCTTACAATGACGTTACTTGTCTACCAAACCAATTAAGAATCTGGACAGAAATGACCAATCTGCATCTTTCTCATTTCTCAATTATCTATTATCTATCAAATTCTTTTATTTTTGTGTATCTATGCTATTGAATAATTTAATCTAATGAATCTAAATAATCACTCATCGTATCATAGTTTCTCAATGCTGCATAATCTTTAGCAATAATAGTACTATCTCCTTCACACTGTTCACTATCATCATCATCAGCAACATCTTCTTTTTCTTCTTTTTCTCCTTTTGTTTTTTCATCTTGATCGTAATCCTTATGTTTTATGCTATATCTTGTTGAAATATTTGAAACATTGGAATGAATTGAATGATGATCCGAATCGTCAGTTAAGTATGCATTTAGATTTAAACTTGACGATGAACTGGTGATTCTAGAAAGTCCATAGCAAAATTGTGAGCCATTGGAATTACTTCTACTACTACTTGGACCACCACCACCTAGCTGGGGAGATCCTTCACCCGGAACAGAACTCTTTTCCTCCAGGGGTAGTTGTGGCTGTTGTTGTTGTTGTTGTTGTTGTTGTTGTTGTTGTTGTTGTTGTTGCGGGGCGGGTGCATCACGAAACACCAGTGGTGGTTCAAACATAGCTAGCTTGTTATTAAAATTATAATTGGTACTTTTGTTATTTCGTGAAGGTGATGATAATGAACTTATAGTTGGATTGTCCTGGATTGCGGTTTTGCTATTCTTTTGTTTTTCAAAGAATCTCTTCGAGGGACTGAAAAATCCACTTGCAGTATTTGTATTGTAACCAGGAGAAGATTCACCAATAACCATAACTGTATTGTTTGTAGGTGTCAATGGATCTAATGGAGGAACGGCAGTAGCTGCCAAGCCACCTTCTGCACTTCCTGAATTTGAATTGGATGACACAGTCGCTGGTGGTTCTAATAATGTTGCCGATTGTTTTAGATCAAGTGGCGTTGGTCGATGCTTGAAAATTAATTCATCATCCAACTCACTAAGAATATTTGACGTATCTATTTCTTCATTGTCAATGCTACCCAAGGAAGAAGAATCAGAATCATCCAAATAAGAATCTAGTAGATCATCGACATGTTCCAAATCCTTTAATGATAGGTTGCTGTATTTTAAGTTACTTGGGATGTGAGTAGATTTAGATGATTTGGATGACTTGGATGCTTTTGAATTGCCACTTGTACTGGAGCTCACTGGTGCTGATTTGATACTACTATTACTGCTATTACTGCTGCCACCAAATAATTTCTTAATCCTTGATGAAAACGTTGGCTCTTCAACTTTGTTTCCAATCTCCTTTTTGCAATCCTCACCTCTAAAAATAGCTTTATTGAAATTGAAAAACTTTCTCTTCTCTGCATCGTTTAAATCAAACGTAGTGAATGGATGCAGTTTGATATCTGACAATGAAATCCTATCTTTTGGATCTTTGACAAGTATTTTCTTAATCAAATCTTTCAACTGTTTTAATTCCTCGATATCGTTATCGGTGACTTTAGAAGTATGTTTAATGATGGGGAACTGCAATTCCAGCTTGACAATGTTTTTACACATTTCAAATTCATTATTCCCATTAAATGGTAAATTATTAAACATCATGCAATATAACGTAACCCCTAAACTCCAAATATCAATCATGTAATCGATCTTGATCTTATTCCCAGCATGATTTTCATTGGTTATCATGGAATATCGGTTATTCACAAACTGACATAGTTCGGGAGCGTAAAATGCCGGAGTGCCCATAATTTTCGATAGTTCCTTATCATCATTCGAATTATTCTCCATGATCAAACTCACACCAAAATCAGATATCTTGATCGTGTTATCATGGTCAATTAACAAATTCGAAGGTTTTAAATCTCGATGAATAATATTCTTGTAATCATGTAGATATTCCAATCCATTCAACACGTCTCGTAGTACTTTGTTCAACACTAATGATTTCCTGAATTTATGATGGTTATATTTCTCATAATAATGATTATAATTCTTCCAATCGATTTCGCCAAATTTACAATATTCCAAAATCAATAATATCTTATCAAATTTCAAATCATTAATAACTTGCTTTAGTTTAACCACATTGGGGTGGTTACATTCCTTCATGATCTTAATCTCTCGATTCACTTTTGCTGCAATGTTGGTATGTGACTTCCCTAGTAAAAAACGTGATTTATCAATCCGGTTGATCGTTTTAATAGCCACATACACCGGCGAAGATGATGACGAACCCAGAACCAGTCCCAGAGTCGATCGAACTGTGATATCTTCTCCAAGAAGTACTTTGCCATATTGCCCTTCGCCTATTTTCTTGATTATCTTATATTTATGATTGATAACCTTCCTGTTAGATTTGGGATCTAGTACTATTGATAATTTCTCCGAGTCCATGATTGTCTCATCAGCAATAAATCAGAAATGGGAAAGTGTGCCTTATGTTTTGGGTAATATTCGGGATTTAAAATACGATTCGAGGAAACGAATTTCTGTCATTATATTTTTTTTTTTTTTCTCTCGTTGTCGTTCGTGGTACCTCATTACTCTTTTGGGGCGCGTAGCAGGAATGCAAAAAAAAAGGACAGATTACATTCCAAATCTATTATTAATATTACAAATCTTCTTGTCTACACAAGTTTATGATGGCACTACATGTTATGTACTGAATTGCTCTCTACGTCATTATTTCCCCAGTTCTAACATCATCTTTCATTATTTTTGTTTCTCTGTCTGCATCTTCATTCATCTCCGCAATTGCCTTGTCTTCTTCGTCAGTCAAGCCAGTAAAATCAGGCGGTATCTCATACATTTGTACACTCGGAGCTTGATTCAAATACCTTATCTGTTCCATAATCTTGGTTTGAACACTTTGTAGATATTTCTTGGAGTTCTTATTATCAATCCTACCATCCAACTGAGGATGCAATGAATAGTCTGGTCCAAACCAATCATACGTAGGTAAATAGTTAGGAATTTTGTGGTCCAAACTCACGTCATTTAAAACACTTGTTTCATAACACCATAGTCTACTGACATTTCTCGGAGTATAACCACCACCGCCAACGACCAACATTGGAATTCCAAATGATTTTATAAACTTAACACACTCACCATGAGCTCGAATATTTAAATTGAAGCAACCCAATCTGTCGTAACCCAACGAATCTGCCCCACATTGCTGCAC